>JAGSMT010000442.1:0-104027 GCA_029286875.1 Lamproptera curius
CTGTAACGTTACTGCATAGCGACTGCAATGTGCTGACGATCCGCAAGCACTTTAGAAAGTTAACTAGTAGAAATATACTCAAATGATCAACAATTACAACCTCTGCTAGTCAACCATAAGCACCTATACATCAGACAGCAGACTCACCCAAATCTGTTACCCAGGGGCCACGGAAGCCATAAACTCACAACCCTATAGGCGCAAGTCTTCTGGCCGCCAGTTGCGGTCTAGGTATGAAGTTTCGCCGCTAGTACCGCTGCGGCCGCAGAAGGAGGGGAGATCGACGATACCATGTCAACTGGCCCCTGCTCCAATGGTTTTTCCACAGGGTGATTCACCGCTCCAGTTACCAATCAAAATAGTTGCCAGATTGTGTTTCTTCTGGTCACCTACTTCGGAGGATCGGTAGCTTCCTTCGAGAACAGGCAAGAGTCTGAAAGCGTAACCTCAAGAAATACTGTACAAAAGAGACGCGAGAGAGAGAAAGAAACATTTGTTGCACTTAGCCACCAGCGAGTGTTTACCCGCCTTGGTATTCAACCCAAGGCGGGTAAACACAGCTCGTGGGAGTGAGTAGTAGTAGTATAGTTGCCACCGTGACATTTTATGTTAATTATACAGGCGGTGGAAAAATGGATTTGCGTATGTTGTCTATTATGAATAATATGTGCGTTAAATGGTGTACGCTGTGTTTATCTTAAGTAATTTTACTTAAGATAAACACAGCCTTGCTTACAGTACTTGCACTTAATGTTTTTAAATTTATATTTTATTTATTTATATGATATAGTGTGAATAATTGTTGATAAGCCTCTTAATAAATAAATAAAAGGCATAAAGTACGTTCTCCTGAGCTTTTACGCTGGTTGCCATTAAGAACTTCTCGTAAACCTATTTGTACCATAACAGATGCCAGTCGGCTCTGGGTGCTAAATCCCAAGTTACTAGAACAAGCCATCTCCTTAATACATAAAGCAACAGGTTAGGTATTTACGAATCATTACTTTTGGAATGTAAACGGAGGGATTCGAAGGTTTTATTGTTTATTACGAACGATTTTTTTTTTATTTACGTTGATCTTTGAAATCGAAATTTTATTAACTAACTTACTTCAAATAGTTTATACATTTTGTGCAATATAAGCGGGTAACAACGTGCCCTTTGCACATAATTTCCCCGCGATCTTAAATCCCTGATATCTTTTAAGCTATTCATTTAACCATAATGACGTGTATGACACGTTATTATGTACATAGAAGAAAGTTTTATTTTAAATGCATTGACTTTAAATTAGCTTTGAATATGCCTCGTTGAAATTTTTAAAAATGGTTACTGTAGGTTAATTTGAATACATAGATATGCACGCTCCCGAAAATTATGTAAAGATAGTTTAAGTGTATTTCTTAATTTGAGCGATTGAGCCAATGCAATTTAACTGCACGAGGTTGTGATTTTTGACGTCGAAATTTTTAAAATTTCTTAAATATCTGTCAAACTAATAATCACAAAATTATTTAAATTTTTTTAAAATTGGGACATGACATCTACCACCTACCATTTATGTTAAGAATGATATTGATAATGAAGAATGAATTTTAGCGGGTTAAAATGAAACGCATTTTGGTCAAGGATAATACAGTTTATTAATATAAAAAAAGTGCCTCCGTAGCGTAGTGGTAAGGGCGTGTGGGTTAGAATCCTGCGGGACCCAACAAATTTTTATAGTTGTTTCCTAGTTGAATTTGGATTGATCACCCAATTGTCTGAAAAGTAAGATGATCCATGCATCGGATGGGCAGGTAAAAAGTTGGTCCTGCGCCTTACTCTTTCTGGTCGTGGCGGTCATCCGTCCCATCAAACTTTGAAAGTATAAAGGAACAGAGAGTGCGCCCGTTGTTGCGCGTACACTTCTGCACTATAATTTCTCCTTCGTAGTTGGCTGATCTCTAATATAGATCGGCGGCCATAGTCGTAATCGACTGGAGAACATTATTATTAGTTTATTAGTAATAAATAACATTAGTAGCGTCAGAGCCTATTCAAATCGTGCGAACAATCAAATATTTCCTGTAACATTCTCTCTTAATATATAATACATATATATATATATATATGTAAGCGAAAAACATAAACAATCTTCTTATCACTGGTAAATCCAAATATTTGTTGGTCAGATCCTTTGCAATCCCGCCACAGACATCAGACTGACAGATTTTCATGTGTCTGACTGCCAAACTTCTCTTTCCGGCCTTTGTCAAATTGGATGTTAATTATTTGTCCGATTTACGCATACCGAGCGTTTAATAACTTGAGGTCAAACAGCAATTTAATGTTTGGAATTGAATTTATTTTTCGCGTAAATGTCATAAACTATTTAAAAAGCGTTTAATGAACGCCAAATCAGTCATTACATTGCTTAACAACAAAAATATACGGACAGAAAATAGATTACATGAAATGCATTTACATTATGTTGCCGCTTTGCAGTCAGTGCAACAAATTGTTGTACCCGATATTTTATAATGCGGTGTTGTAAATAAATATACAACTAATAATAATTCGGATCTGAGTCACTGTCCTTTATGTCGGTCAATCACATTTCCAAAATATATAGACAATTAAGAAGGCAAATATTATTTTCCTTAAAAAAAAGAGGATGAAGCTAGAATTAGAATGAGCGGACCTCGCGAATTTTCATAACTACCTTATACGCAGGCTTTATAAATGCAGAATTGTCCGACCGATCGTTCGGGAAAGCAAGTTACTTATTTTCAAGGCCCAGTTCGTCTTCATATCAGACTAATCCGCACGTCGGGGGCGACGCGCACTTTCCATAGTCGTCACCACAGTGTCGTTGGTAGCTGGAGCGCGTCCAATTGTCTACGTTACACTAGATGCGTACACAAAATAACGTTATTGAGAATGCGTCAAAGTGAAGCGTCGTGGACAAGAATGTACGCAGAGTACTGACATTAAGTTATCATTTAAATGGTGGTAGGTCCCTTTATTACAGGGGACCGTCTGGGTAGGTACCACCCCGGTGACTATTTCTGCCGTAAAGCAGTAGTGTGAAGACACTGCTGTTTTTCGGTTTGAAGGGCGCCGTAGCCAGCGTATTTACTGGGTAAACGAGACTTAACACCTTATGTCTCACTGTAGGCAGCGCGTTAGTGATACCACTAGTATTGCCAATGTCTACGGGCGTCGGTGACCACTTCCCATCAGGTGGCCCGACTCGTCTGCCTGCGTATGCAATAAAAAAATAAAATTAACACAGATTTTGTTTTACTAAATACTTAAGTATTTATTAAACCAAAAACAATTTTCGTGCTCTATTTTTTTGACCAATTGTATAATACAGCAATATCGTTTATTCTGCACTGGCTATAACAAGACAATATGAAATGAAATTTCCCGCTAACCATTGCATGTCAAGCGATCGTCAAGAGCCTTACATTTTCTCAAGAAACCAATAACATGTCAAGTCTCAGGATTAAAATAAAACAAATAAATAAATCTATCTTATGAATAAAGCCTAATCTTAATCGTCCATTCCTGAACATTTGTCATGACCGGTTTATTTCTATAACTTTGTTCAAGCGGGTAAGTCACAAAAAAAAGAATAGTTTTTAAGGCTTTTAATTAACATTGTACGAACATAGACTGGATTTTTTTATAAGAACTTTATGTCTAATTTATATTAAATATTTATATGCTACCTCTTCGCTTTGCTACAGTTGGTTTCAATTTTAAGCATTATTTAATTTTTTAGAAGTTGTTAAATTACAGTTATTTGTTTAAATATGAGCAAGCATACAACAAGTCATTTATACATTGTTTAATAAGTTTGAAAAACTAACAACGTTCGAAATGTGATGAAACTTATAACGCAATTCATATTAAGAGATAAAAAACGCAAAGATCGTAAATCTTAAATAGACATAAGAATTGGTTACCCTGAGCACATTAAGGGTCTTCGTTAACAATCCACAACGAGTCCTGTGTAACTGTAATAATGAACATTTTATGCAATTATGTGCTTTAAATATATTTTATTTCTTAATTGAAAATTACAGCATATCCATTTAAGAAAAAAGATATGAAGGTATTAAAATGCAGCGGCAGAATAAAGAAATTCTTATCGAAAAACTTGTTATCTTTCATGTGCATTGATTTTCATGTATAGTTTACAGCCACTGCCAAAATATTTAAAATAAGATGTTAATAATTCTTTTTGGAAAAGAAATGTAATAAAAAATTATAGCACAGAACAAAAGGATTCTAATGGATCCATTGCGCATATCCGTACGCTTAAATCTTTTAAACTACGCAACGGATTTCAATGCGGTTTTTTTAATAGATAGAGTGATAGAAGAGAAAGGTTTATATGTATAACATGTGCTTAATTTAGTAGGTATATCTTCTATCAGCAAAGCTCCCGTGCGAAGCAGGGGCCGGTCACTAGAATTTTATAAAATGATTTAATTTGTATCAATGTTTGCTAATGATTTGTAATTATATAAGATTATTAAATATCACTCTGACTCCCAATTGTTACAGAACGACTCAATTTGTTATTCACAGTGTGGTACAGGGCGAACGATATGTCATTGAATCAAAAAAAAATTGTAAAGTTTACAAGGAAAAGAAGTCCTTTTCAATATAAATACTTCATTGATGATACGTATCTAACTGAAGAGGTTCAGATCACAGATCTCGGTGTCATAATGAACTCAAAACCCACTTATATTCCTCATATTAACAAGATTGCTTTTTGGACCACGTAGTTAGTCATTGAATCTCAATATAGTATTATAATAGATCTATTACCAAAGCGTGTTATCATTTTAAAACTCATTTACGTTTCATGACCCTTTACAGAAAGATTTCCTAGAAAACTTTTTAAATTTAATTAAAGTTGAATTTTCAACGTTTTTTGGGATTTTGTGGTAAAAGCAAATACATTGTCCCATAGAAGATATAGATATCCTTGCAGTCTAGTTGTTGAAAGAATTAGTCCATACTTGTTCCTAGAATTTCAACGATGTGCCTTACAATGCCTTAAAAAATCATTTTGTTCTTTTGCACATACGTTAAATTTTAATAAATGTATTGAGCACTATCGGTCATTATTTTGATTTGAGTAAACAAATCTCTAAATATTTGTTTGTATAGATTATAAGGGCCCAATGTTAACGTTTATTATATAAAAAGTAACTATATAATAGTTATTATTTTAATTAAATAATACGTTGTGTTCTTCATATAAACAAATTGATTTTTTTCATCCGAGAAATCCATTTTAAAAGGACTTAAACTGAATGTTTTAAATATGAGACCATTTTTCTTAGCGATGCTTAAATTGAGTTAGCGTCTGGGCCGGATGAAGCTAAATCCGGGTAGGGGCTGCCGTTTTTACAGTTTGCGGAATTCATTTTTATTATGTTAACTTATTTTTATTAAGTTTTCTTTACGTTTTGAATCAATAAAAGTACGAGGGCTGTTTGCTAGTTTTTTAACTATTTACATTTTTTACATCCATAAATTCTGGCTATTTCACTAGTTTTGTATCTTCTCCAAAAATATGACTTTACGAGATCTGCAAAATAGCCCTTTACACATGCGATACAGTCCTAAAATCTCAATTTTATTTTGCTGTTTGTTTTATTTACTCCGATCTGTGCAATGTTACCATTCTCAGTTCTGGTGGCTACTGGCGAGGTGTTATTAAAATATTGTGTCCTTCCTAAATGTAACTATTGACTTGGTAAACTAGATACCTGCCCCGATTATGAAACGTGTGTCATTAAGACTATTGAACAGCTGAGCCCAAAATTAGTTTGATTAGTAGTATGGTGGTAGTACTTCAAGTTTCAGGTGTTTCACTTAGTTAACTTTTTAGTATTTATGAAATTGATTTTAGTTTTACGGTTATCGAGTCTTTCATATAAAGGGGATAGTAATGATATAACCTCCCTAGCCTTCAAAGCTCAACCGTCATTAATAATCTTGTGAACGATGCATAATGTCAAACAATTTATCATTGTATTTATAAGGCAAATGACTCTATGTTCCGATATTAGGAGTACTAAAGGTGGTGCAATTACCAGGTAAATAGAGTCAAAGAAATTAAAACAATACTGTTTGGATAGTCGCATCGGTGTTGATTATCACACTGAGCAGTATTTGCATTCGAAGACAAGCGAACCATATTCGTCTTCAGGTGAAGGCCCGTCACCGCAGCAAGACCACATGGTACGTGTGCCTCCCACCAGCTTAAGACGGGAATTTTCGCCTATGGAGAGAAGTCATGTTTCGTATTACCGGGATGTGTTGGGCCAAATTTAATTGCAAGGGACAATTAAATATAACATTTAATTAATTATTAACTGTGACGTTACAGTTAACAGGTAATTATTTGTTAACTGTCACGGGACATTTAACATTTTTTTTATAAATGTTACCTCGTTTTTCGGCTCCTAGTACTCCGATTATTTTATAATTCTTTTTTTGATGATAGGTATTAATGTCAAATCATTTTTTTAAATATTTCTAAAAATTGCAATGAAGCATATTCAAAGCCCATTTAATATAGTGTAAGTTTACGTAAAGTTAATGGCTTTAAATCATTCTTCGTTCGATAAAGCAAAACACATATATTACATCACATTTGATTTATTGAATTCCTTAAAAGATATTAAAGATTTCAAAATTCAGTGGCGGATTCACTTTATAAGACTTTACGTGACTGTCCAACTACTTTAACAGCGAACACTTTTGATTCTTCATAATCTACTTGGACATCACATATGTGTATAACTCGACAATTACTTACAAAATATGATAAAGATTTGAAGAATGTCAGCAGTGACGACAAATATTCTACCACTGTTTGATTATTCATTCTCTACTAGCACCAAATATGCATAACCGTCTACACAAAATATCAGATATTTTCGCACTTCGCTTTTATGCCTGGAAAAAAAGACTAACATAATTGAACTATTAGCTTACGGAATAATCACACGCAGGATAAATAAATAAATCTTCAGTTTAAAACGATTACACATCACACAATAAAACTTTCACATAATAGTCAATTCGGTCACATCGTAATTCCAAACCTATGTAATTGATGTACTAAACTATCAGCTTTCACATCTCAATTCAATTCCAAAATTATCCCAGAAAGAATAACTACTAGTAATATCTGTGTTCGCGCATTACTATGTCGCCTGACACTGCCGCAAATTGGTTAGGCAATAATCTTCCTTCCCCTCCTCACTATACCGCTCCTTTTCGCCTGCTCTCCTTTCTTCTTTAATTTTTACCTAACCTCGCGAAGAAAGAGGTTAAAAGGTGAATACTTCTTGAAGCGGCAGGCGGCCAGCGCCGCCGCATTAGACCAATTGCTTTCCGAAGTTACGGGACACGTCTCGAATGGCTAACGCTCCGTCCTAATAGTTCTAATAACGTTTACCGCAGAACCCTAACCGCATCAACGAAGACACCTGCTGCTGTACCGCCATTAGAGGTATTTATCCTTTTTAGGACATTTCAATGCAGCTTCATAACCACGTTGTCAGAGCCGGATGACCCACATGGTCTTTCAGAACGGCATCCTCGCTTCTGGCCCTAAATAGGATCTACCATGTCGCCATCACTCGAGCTAGTTGACCACCCGCCCACGCAATTAAAATTTGGTCCATACAGGCGGACGATCAGTTACCTATCCTGTACAGTCCTTCTAAAATATCCAGATTGCGTAACTTATATTTGTAATTGTCAAATACTTTTAATCGCGGCAATAGTTATTTCATTTAACCTGACCATGTGTTCTACACACGCGCATGTAGATATTTCAAAGTTATTTCAACATTGTTAGGGTTTATTTCATTAATATTTTATAATTTATTTGCCTAACGCTTATCGGCCTACCGCATTCATCTATTGTTAGTACCTTTCCATATACTGTGTGGCTTACAGTACTAGACGCATTATTTTCAAATAACGTAATAATCGCTCGCCTTTTATTTACGCATATAATTGCATCATTTAGCCATTGTCATCAAAAGCATTCAACTTGAAGGTAGTTATTACCTACTTCAAAACCGCCACGCTCACTTACACTTACGCATACCAGCGCATTTACGCCTATCGCAGTTTGCAGTTTAAATATTAATAACTTTTATTTTACATTTTCGCTTTGTACGTGTATATGTGGTTATATTCAAGATGCCACCTAAAAAGACGCATCTATTTCTATAACCGACTCTAATCAATTAACTATATAACTGCTAAACGTGATAATTTAAATACACACATAAATAATATATATGATAAAGCACAATGCGTTCTTAACTTAGAAAACAATTTAATACTATTTTAGATAATTATAACGCTTGATTAATCACTGTCATCAATCGCTAAAATAGATTACTGTATTCTTTTCGATTTCGAAGAAATGTTTTCGTATATTTTACGCATTATTTCATTTGTGCAATGGCAAAGCACCCGCTTCAAAAAATAAACAAGTGTCGCCCGCCCAACTCGGTTACCGCCACCTGATCGCATCGTTTGACGGTGACATGCGACAACGCCCTTGTGCATAACATCGACTCGCTAAAGCAAAGACGACAAATTGTATAACCTTTTAGGCAAACTAACTAGAGAAGCTTTTTGCTGGTATTACACCATGTCCCCAAAATTATCCCTTAATATGGAACTTGCTAGTTGACCGCTATGAGGACACGCGTACCTTAGCGTCAACATACTTCGATCAGTTGTTAAATTTTGAAATGTTGGGGACCGCTTCCGCTAGTACTTTTACTAGTTTTTTAGATATCTATGTGTCAGCTGTTGGTGCATTAAAAAACTTAAAAATTAATAATCTGGCAGATTTTATGTTTTTACGTATTGCATTAAAGAAATTTTCTTCCAGCATTATTAACACTTTTGAGATGGAATCGCGGAACGAAGATATAACTTATTCTGATAGGTCCACTAATTTCATTCGATTCTAATCTAAAATTTTTATGAACAATTAATCGACATATTATAACTCGGCCCGTTTAAATACTACGCTTCACACAACCGTCAACATCGCCGCATAATAGCTTTCCCAGCTGGTCGCTATATCGCTCACAACCGAAACATAAAGTACACAATGCCTTCATATCGCGCGATATTGTTCATTCCAATATGGAAGGCATGTCCTATAAATAATATAACAGGTACCGGTGAATGAAGTACATCCCAATGCTATTAATTATTAAAGCTTATAAAATTCTAACATTCTAAAGATTTGTAATCTAAAATATATGTTATATATTGTCATTATTGTTCCATTGTAAAAGTCAGGTGTCATTCCCTTTGAATAAATACTGTTTGTCAAGAAATACTAGTAGAGCATGACGTCACTTAATGATAACTTCATTCGTTAGGAATACGAAGTAAACTACAAATAAAATTTGATTTTGTTTTTACTCCGTGTTATTTTTGTACCTGACCTTTAAGATTATCGATAGAACAGGTAAGCACTTTACCGCGAATGGCACCGGTGACGTTCAAAGAATCAATAAAACGAGGTCTTATATTTACTTTCACGTCGAGGGGTATCACCATATTCTACTTATTTTAATAGTTCCGAACTGAAGTAAATGATAATATCATTAAGTGTTTTTACTAAAATCTAACCCATTTAGGCAAAAAAAACAAAATAAACAACTTACAATAAGAATAACGCACTTTTAAATAATCACTAAAAGTCTTAAAATGATTTTCATAGACTTTCTACTTTTTGTAAAACTGTTGACTACTACCATTATTTAAAAAATATATGGGTAAAAAAAATTAAAGAATATGTGACGTCAAATTTTGTGACTTCAACTATAGAAGTAATGACAATTTTAACAGAATAATAAAAATATACAATTTTAAGAAAATAATAAAAATATATCATTTAAAAGAAATAAAAGCTCGGTTTTATTTTGTTTAGGTAATTCAATACTTAAAATTTCGTATTGTTGACATTTATTGATAGGTTATTTTGGTGTATAGACTCCTACGTACCTACTGTACGTGTGGTCTTTACTTTGAGCAAAAAGTATTGATCACCTAGCTCGTGGGAACGGTAGCTACCCGCGTACTCTGAGTTAAATGAGGCCTGGGCAAGGGTTTTGAAACATAAATGCATAATTAATGGGAAATGAGAAACATAATTAAGAAAGAGATAAAATTTTAACAAAGTAAGACATGATCGACTTTTAACAGTACATAACTATTATGCGCAATATAAGCCGGTGACAACTTGTCCTCTGCAAGTAATTACCCTGCGGTTTCCACCACTCCATTTTAAATCTCTAATATCTTTTAAGGTATTACTTAAATCAAAATGTCATGTGTTACATGTTTTATGCCCATAGAATGAAGAATTTTTTAAACGCATTAACTTTTATGTAAACTTACACTATATTACTTTTAATAAATGAGCTTTGAATATAAAGAAATATATTCTTTAATATACAGAAATGCTCACGCGGACTTTATCGTAGGTCAATTCAAGTAGTACATTCATCATCAGTGTAAGTCCACTGCTGGACATAAGCCTCCCCTGCTCCATTAGGGTGATTTTGGGTCCATATCCCACAACGCTGGTCAAATGCTGGTTGGTGGGTGGACCGACTATAGATGCCCATCCGACGCATCATCATCATCTTTCTTTTAGGCGATTGGTGATCGGCGAAATTGCCTAACCAACTAGGAAACAACAATGAAAACTTCGTTAAGACCCGCAGATTCGAGCCGACGTCCTCCGATTTCTAAAGTCAAGTAGTACAATTATGAAAACATAGATTAAGTCTATCTGTTACGCTTGAAGCAGCCTTTGTAACTTGAAGAAGTAATTGCTTCTAAAATATCTGTTCAACTACTTATTAATTTTTGCCAAAAAAATATGACTTCTAACAGCGATATAACTATTTTAAGCAATCTAAGCTAGTGATCGCTGTACGAAATGCGTCGCGTTTTCTGCCACCGCATTTTAAGCCTTTGATAACTTTTTATTAAATTCATTTCATCACAATGTCATCTATGACACGTTATGCACAAAAATAAGATTTCTTATTATTTATTAACTTTTATGTGGACTTAGACTGTATTACCTTAAATAAGCTTTAAATGTGCCTGATAGCATTTTTAAAAAATGTTTACATTATAACGCTTACTGAGCGTTATTCTTAAAACATAGATATTTTTTTGCAGACTTTATTGTTGACCAATTTAAGTAGCATGATTATGTAACTTTAAAAAACAATTATTAAAATCGGAGCACTAGGAGTGGAGCAAAGAAAGAGAGGACATATTAAAAAAAACGCTCCGAATTGAGTACCTCCTTTTGGGACGTCCGTCAAAAAGACGGGGTGTCAGTTCCATTAAACTAATCTTCTCCATCTATTTTAATGCAAATTCCGTTGGGTTAGTAGTTTGAATTTCAGTTCCTCTGCACTTAAAGTAATACGGTGAAATTAGTATTAATTTTAGGGCACCTAACCTACTAAATGGGTAGGGTTGACAAAAATAAACGGCTTAAATGTAAATGCAAGTTAACGCTTTTTAATTAAATCTTTTGCGAAAAATTGTTGATTGTCAAATTTTATCTAAGTGAATGTATTCAAAATCTAAAATGGAACAATTTCTGTAACCTGTCCTGTCGAAAAATTAAGGCATTAACAAAAAAATTAATGACACAAAATCTAATTTAACCAAACTTTCGATTTTTTTATAGTACATAGATATTTATTAGAAGGCTAGTTTTGCATGTAATTTTACTTACGTTTAAGCGTATATATTATAGTAGAGTAAATTAAGATTTTAACGTCATAATTGCCAAAGTAAATTTGCAAGAAATTATGAGGTTGCAAAACTACTTGACGTAAGATTATTGAACCTACTAGTAGTTTTTGCTTGAAACTTTTTTGTTTCATTAAATGTGTTATTATTGACATTTAACGATTACACTTTATATGCATTTTACTGCTGTATATTTTTCAAGAATGTAATAAGAATACTTTAAAGAAAATCAAAAAGACGGTTTCAATGGAGCCCTAAAGATTATTTAGAGATTATATTTTTAAAAGGTTTGACGAGGATATAATAGAAAAGTATAAGTTGAATTTTCTGTGAAATGCGTTAGAACTGTAGGAATCCGCGGGTAATTCAAAGGTAAAGTGTTAAATACGGTATGAAAAGTCAGGGAATTAACGCTCAGCCAACGAATTTTGAATTAAGGCACGTGTTCATTTTCCAAGCACGTATATGGAAATAGGTGTATACAAATTTTTTTTAGTAATAAAAATCTCAAATCGTGTTTACGTACTTCTTGCAACATAATTTATTTATCAATCGTGAATATAATTTACCTAAATAAAATATTTCGATTTTTTGGTGGTGATCGTTTGGGGCGGTACCACCGCGGTTCTTATTTTGCGTTAGTGTGAAAACAATACTGTTTTTCCGAAATGAAGGCACCTATAGCCACCGTGTTTACTGAATAAAGCGAAACTTAATATCATATGTCTCATCGTAGGCAGCGCGTTGGTGATACCACTGGTATTGCCGATGTCTATGGCGTCGGTGACCGTTTTCCATCAGGTGGCCCGACTTTACCGTACCTTTAAAACATTATCCATTTAATAAAAGCAATATAGCTCTGTACACCCGTAATTTATATTAAACACGTAATTTATATAATTTAAATACATTGCATTGCACCCATGCTATACCGAGGCGGGTTGCTAGTAAACTATAAAATTGTTGCTGGATTTAAGTATAGCAAATAAATGTCAATTAAAAATATGTGAAGAAATTTGTTTTTGTTTCCGAATAAACAATTAATATACGAACGAACTAACATACAAACAAACAAATAAATAAATTACCAAACAATCATAGAAAGCTATCAGTACTCCAGTGAGCTGAAAAAATACTTTGTCATTTGAAAGTGTTAAACGAGAAGCTTTTAAAAAGCAATTAGATTTTTATGGTTAGAAAATTATTCTTATTTACTACATTTCATAACATGAATACTCAAAAATATGTCTACGTTTACTTCTTCTAATCTTCTAATTTTAGACTATAAAACGTTCTTTAAAAGCCTGCAGCTTGGATTGTTACCGTTGCAACTGCAGACTTCAGTTTACATACTTTAGTTTTGACCTGATGGACTGGTCGGAAAAGATGTCTGCAGTTTAAAGTTTGCACACAAGTTGTGGTACAAGACTATTCTGCGAGTTTACCTTGTATTTTTTAATTATTTCGCGACGTAATTTCTTTATTTATTTTGTATAGATAAATAAACCCTTAGCTATCCAAAAACTACCGCAAAATGGGACCAGCTGTTCAGCTGTAAGGATTAGCAAAAACAAACAGGCAGACGGACAGACAAACAATTTTTTTTTTAAATATATTCTCTTATGTGAGGTCGTTAAATGTCACGATGTTCTTATTTTAAAACGCTTATAAGTGTATTAAAACAGGGCCCCTAGCGATATCTATCGTGTAATGAAGTTAGCGTGCGTTACGGTGACCCGTGTGGATATTTTCGGTCGATTTATATTTCTCTCCCTGCTGTTACTTCCTACTATTTGAATTAAAATTTTGTTATATTTAATGCTTTATATTTAGGATAGTTTTCTCAAATATTTCTTCTGTCTTTATTTTAGTTTTATATTTACAATTTTGCCCAACTAAAAATGAATACATTATACCTGAATTTCCATTATTTCGTTAAACCCACAAAATAATTCTATGAGAATAGCACAAAATCGACGTCTGTTTTAAGACTTGCCTAACAAGTTACATTCTCACTAAGCATAGTATGTAAGGTAATTTTAAATAAGTGTCATTTATTTTTTTACTTTAGATGTGGAGCGGAGCGGCTATTTATGTGGATAATGCTTTAGAAAATATATATTTTTGGCTTGTCCATCTTCAATATTCTCTGCATTGACTGACTTTTCTTGTTGAATCTTGAGAAAATGAATGTTCAGCCTAATAATGAACCAAAATGTTAACGGACACTAATAGGACTTAAGGATAAAGGCTCTCAGCGGTAACAGTAACGTAGCCCTCGTGAAAAATCGGAAGATACGGACATGGAAGTACTCAGTGCCACTGTGCAAAAATATCATACTGAAAATCTTTACAGCCTACAGCACTGCGAGGCTTAAAACAAGCTTACCACCGGCGTTATATTTCGTGTTTCAAGGAACTCTACAATAATCTTTAAAGCTTGTTAAATCCACCGACCTATCTTGCATTTTAATATTCCCTACCTTATATTAAAGAACCTACACATTAAATATTAATAATAGAAGTGTTGATAGTGAAAATCGTACTTCTGATAAATAATTTTAAATAAGTAGTTACAACATAAATTAAACTAGGTTTCTAGGTACCTAGAAACAAGTCGTAATATAGATTATTAAACAAAGCGTTTATATTGAATAAACTTGATTTTATTTTACATGATTACAAAATTACAGAAAAAAATATTACTTCTATTTTTTAATTTGTTAAATTTTACTTTCATTTAGGTTGGTTAATTGTTAGATAACATATCTCTAAAACTAATTTGTAATACTGTTTGATTTAAACATCGGTATAACTTTACTGTGTTTCATTAGGTCAGGAAAGTTACCACGCGAAATAAAATCATTAAATACATCAATATTAGAATTTATCAACTTACAGAGATTCCATTAAAATTTACAGCTTTTATATATTTAGGAATCAAAATTACTTTATATAAACTTAATATTACCTCTCTCAATATTAAACGAAAGCTTTCTTTACATTCTAGTTTTTTTCTACGTCTCGGTAACTGTTGCAGAAAAACTACCTGGAGTTTTTTTTACTAAAATGATTCGAATTAATTTTTATATTGTTAACGTTTAAAGAACGCCACAAATACGAGTGCGAACTACTCATGGATTTCACTTTTAGAATTTAATTAACTTCGCGTCTTAAATTTATCCATTGAATTATGTGAATATAAGACCCGTTATATTCTTTTGTTGTTAATAATTTTACAATTTTAAGTCAACTATACCACGCCACCTTTCAATAATCATATAACAGAATCGTGTCAGATACGAAACTTTAGAATTGCCATTCTATAATTAACCGTTACCATAGTACCTGTGGTTAGTAATTTTTTCTTCTCCTTCTTCTTTTATATATAATGGCAGGGTTAGTAATTTCAATCATTTATTTAAATTCATGTGTCAACGTATACCTATAAATTAATTCACCCTTTTTATTAAAAAAAAAACAGTTTGGGCCATACTACTTTCTATACAATTACACTAGACATTGATTTATTTATAGGCAGCTGAAAATCTCATCTTATTTACAAAGTAGAATTATTTAGCGTTGTATTTATATTCCTGTGCCTTTAGCATATATATATTTAAGTTATAATGTCATTTTCTTAAACAAATTATAAGCAAGTAATGGCATTATGCAAAAGTTTTTAGATTAACTCTATTCATTTCGTCCACAGTTCTATTCGTGTATTAGTAAAATAAATTTTTCTAAGGTGAATGTAGTTTTCTTATGGTATAAGAATTTTAAAAATCGGCAAATCAGTATTTGAGCTTATTCATTACAAAGGTACAGATTACACTTTACAAAATGTTATATGAGAGCAACCAATGTGTCTTTCTTTTTATTATTACTAACTTGACAGTACTTACAACGCGCTTTTTATTATTACTAACTTGACATGATGTAATGACCCACATCCCTTTCTTTGAGTCTGTAGATTATTCTGTGTTTGACATCGTTTAAGTAAAAGACAGAATAAATTTGTGATACAGTGGTTAACAATTAAGGCGGCAAAACTTTATGAAGAGGGTATTTAAAAACTGGTGCCACAATATTTACGGAAAATCTGTAGAAAAGTAGATTAAGGTACAGGCTTTCATGTAAAAATAAAATTCTTGCGATATCATTGCACGTCTTGTTTAATACCAAAACGGTACTTACTTAAAAAAATGTCTCGTACTGTATACTCATGAAACCCTTTTCCATATTGTTATGCACCCATTAATAAACTAATATTGAATTTCGAAGCGGGGGCGACCTCTTATAGTAAATGTATGTACTATTGTACATATACGTATATCTTGACACCAATTATGCCTGGTTTCTGAAAGGAATATCATAGAATAGATTAACTAACACATGTGCCAAAATAACAAAGCAATCAAATCTGTTTGGGTCTGAAACGTTATGCAACGTCAAATTTAGGGCGCGTTTCACTAAGTAATCACGACGCTCAAAACGCTCATTTAGTCGTTCCCCAGCGATCGCGGTCGTGCTGGTCGCGGCGAAAAGGCCATTCATGGCGTCATGACTTACGCTAATGGACTTACTTAAAGGTGGGTCCTAGTGATGTGGACCACTAGGACCCACCTTTATGTAAGTCCATGGTGAAGTAAATTTTTGCAACTTTAAAACATAAAGCATCAAAAAGATGTACGTGTAATGTACGTTATTTTATTTTTATAATTTACTTTATGCATTACACTTTTTAATTACATTTGAACGGTAAAGAAAAAACTAAATGAAACATTTATATTGAATTTGAATTTAAATTTTTTTTAATATACAAACATTAAATTTAAAAAATTGGTTAATCCATTACCTTACCATTTATTTTGACCCAAAAACATTTTATTTTTGATAAATTCGATAATTTATATTGTGTATTTTCGGTTTCAAAAATAAATTTGAATTTACTCCTCTAACGCCACATGCGGCGTTTGAAATAACGCCTAGCCGAGACAAACACAACAAAGGAGTCTATGTTTTGTTGTTAGTTGTCAGTTTTCTGTAATAAATATGAATTCCTTGTATTACAAAACTGTGTAGTTAATGTTTCAAACATGATAATAATCATTACCAAATATGTTAATTATAATAATATTTTTTTAAGTTAACACCAACGGTTGACAATAAATAAGTCCGAAAAGCAAAAGTCATGTTTGATGCGAAAGAATTGCAAAGCTGCCTTCAATTGTGGGCAAATTTGTACTATTTGCTTTAATAAATCCAGATTCCATAGCGAATTATACTTGTCTTTCAAGAAATTACTAAAAACCACTACGACAACTTGTTAAGCATTAATAATTAGTTATAAATAATCTTATGTTAATTATTTTCAATATAAACGTTTTTAAATAACAATGGTTTTAGTTTATTTTCAAGACTTACGGATTAAAACCTAACCTTTAATAGCTCTTGCTTATTTATACAAACTCGCCATTTCTATTTTTTTTATAAACGCTAACAACAACAGTTAATCCATTTCACTAGAGTTTACAATCGTTACTCTCGCAAGAAAGTGGAACGGGATAAAATTCGCTTGTGAGCGTGATTGGCGTGAAAGCCAATAGGGATTTGAGTTTTGAATGATTACAAGATATGCATACGGCATTAAAACAATCCGTTTGCATTCCATTAACAAAACTCACTCTTTAATGTCGAAAAGACGCTGAGATTGTAAAATGATAATAAAAAAGGTTGTCTAATCGAGAATATCTCTAATGAACTTATATACACATATACCTCGCTATTATTCTTCATTTCAGTACTTAATCTCTTCTTACTCACATTATCTCTCACAGTGCGTTGGTTCTCCCTCCATCAAAACTTCTAGCATTCTTTTATTTATATAACATTCATCTATTTTCATAACATGCCCGAAAAGTCCGCGTATCAACCCTAGTGGCACTTATATTTGCACTGTAGTTTCAGACGATCTAACGCAGTTATTTACCATATAAAAATATGTCTCTATTCATGAATTGAGTATTATGGCCAATTTAGGAAAAAAATCTTGGATAATTAAATTAATCGCCCAAAAAGACAAACTCCACAAGTCTTCACTGTTCTTATTATTTAAACTCTTAAAAAAACTTTAAAAATATCATTATGAATATATAGTAGGGAAAAGAGGGGTAGCCCCGGCCAATTTCTTATTTTTGTTATTGTGATTAAAT
Organism: Lamproptera curius; assembly: GCA_029286875.1. NCBI lineage: Eukaryota > Metazoa > Arthropoda > Insecta > Lepidoptera > Papilionidae > Lamproptera > Lamproptera curius. Next base: position 18,066 of record JAGSMT010000442.1, read on the forward strand.
TATCAAGAGAAATACAACGAAAACTACGAAAAATAATCAACACTATATTTATTACTATTAGAATATTGAAAATTTGAGCAAAAATAATATCCTATACTTATTAAACCTACTTCAATTAGTGGTCAAATTTTGGTATCTTTTTAAAGTGGCGGGTAGCTTCGGCCACCTACGTAATTAGTGGCCAAATCGTTTTTTGGCGACACACACATCACAGTTATAGTACAAATCCGATGAATTTAAATCTACACATGCTTCATGCGCCCAGTCTTCACATATTTTGCATTGGATCCAGTCCTCATCGAAAGTTTCACCGCAAATTATGCACTCTGTTTCCTTATTTTCCGGCTCAGACGCAACCTTCTTCGTTCAAGCCGACCATTCCTATCCTAGGGAAAATGAACAAAGGGAATATAAAGTGACCCGATGCACTTATAGAAATCATGACAGTAATGTCGTATGCGTCCTTGTTCAGCTGAAGTGCGTTTTCCAACCTGCTTTTTACCTTTTACTGACAAAACTCTCTCATTTTTGTGAATAGTCGATACTCCTGTCTAGCCAGCATTATAAATTTGAGAGGATTGAAAATTATTTTTTTCATACAGGTTGAAGAGGAGGGCATAAAACCGATCAACCTGTGGTTTATTGAAACCTGTAGAACGCATCAAGCTTGTTGCCTCAGGGGTTCTTAGTACCACGTCTAGATTTCTTTTCTTGAATTCACAAAAAAAATATTTTCCAGCCATTCGTTTGTCTTTATTAAATCTTTGAAGAACTCTTATCTTTTCTGCTAAATCAAAGGCAAGGCGTAAAAATTCATTTCTTGTTAAAGGCATGAGACGATTATCTAGATTTACAACATGCTCACAAAGTGGTCTTTCAAACTCAGGTTTAAATGTTTGTTCGAAACGTCCTAATTTTGGCCTAAGGGTGATCTGATGACCTTCTTTAATACCTTTGACCCAATCCTGCAGAGAAGTACGTGGAACTTCATACTGATCTGCGGCAGCTCTCTCAGAACATTTTTTCTCAAGCACCGCTTGAATTGCTTTTTTCATGTTTTCTTCACTCCAGTCTCCACGATTCGTAGTTCTAGTTTTAAATTTTGGCATTGTGACACTGCAAACAAATATTTTTTAATTAAGACTTAAAATAATAACATCAATATAGAATAATAAACATCTTACATATGGCCGGGTATACCCCCAAAACTAATGGCCGGGCTTACCCGACATGACTTTCTTCGAAAAAAAAAATTAAAAAGCAGCTATTTATATGTCGAAAGAAATTTTAAAGTGCAAAATAGAATAGTATTCCATTACGTTAACAAAATCAAATAAATAATTACTTAAGTTTATCCAATGAATAATGGTTTTTGATACACTTGAAGTCACGCGGCCATCGACAACGAAATATAAATTCACTCGATCACGCCCGAACGCAGCAGTCAATCGACTTCAACAGTTTGCATTTGACGAATAACTCTTGAACGCACACAGAAATCACACGAACTTCAAGTACTCATTTTACTATGGCCGAGGCTACCACGCCAGCCAGGAGCTACCCCCTTTCCCCTACCTTCATCTTATATCGACACGCAATCTGATCGTTAATCTTATCCGGCAAATATTACGCGTATTATATTATTAGATATCAGGAAAAATAGAATAACGTCAGATTCTGTTTGACGAAATATTAAAAACTATGATCTGAGTTGAGTGAGTTTAATAACAATTAGCACCGAATAAAATATTAAAAATTTGTTTGGTTGCTAACGGTAACAAGGATAATTTTTTACGTTTTTGCTGTTTCGAGTTGTTTCATGTCAGAGACATGGTTGCCTCACTTTAGAGAATAAGCACAGACTTGAAGTGAGGTTGCAGCAATAATACGTAAAGAGATAATGATGGATTGTATAAATAATCAGACACCCCCGCCTATTAGGCACCCCTGACCTATTTTCTTTTTTATTTCCATGTGCATTCCATGTACTTGCACGCATAACGCACTTGTGATTACGGGTGTGCAAATAATTCGAGCTCACCATTTTATTTGTTCCGAATCGAATAAATCAATAATACGAATAATCTAACAGTTTCTAAATAATTCAAAATTTTTTAAATAGTTCGAAATTTCGAATCGAATATTGAAGCTCGATTCAATTTTATTCGAACGATATTACCGCAACCCTAGAAAATAGCTGATTTCCGGGGTAAAATACAGTTGAAAGTGGGAAATAACCTGAAGATAGGTTCAATTCGAATATGTTCGAGTGCGCATTTACGTTGTCTGTCGGCCCCCTACTACTTTGCTGCGTAATAAATTGCAAATTGTTGAAATAAAGCAGAAGAAAATTCCCAAGAAGGCTCCCTGGTAATTTTTTTTTCCACTCTCTTGCCAATATTACCATCTAAACTTTTTAAGTTACCGACAGAGATGAACATATATCGAAAATTACCAAATGTATTCGCTAGGCAATTGATTTTGAAACCAGAAGAATATTATTCGTCAGTAGAATTTCCAATAAACGATTTGAGGGAATTTAAATAGCAACAATCGAAATTCTAGTTATTTTCGAACTATTTTAAATTTATCGAATTACTCGATTCTATTATTTGATTTATTTCAAAATATTCGTAGAATTTCTGATAATTTATATTTTGATCGATATTTGCGCACCCCTTATTATTTGTGAGTTGAGTAGAGAGCCAATTAAGAATTGGTTTTATTTTTCAAATTATCATATTTCGACCCTTGTTATCATATATATATTCATTTTTGGCCCGACCCTTTCCGTGTATCAAATTCAAAACGCTTCAATACATATGTAAGCTAAACGATTCTTTAAAAATAATCAAATAAAACGTATGTATTAAATGTAGTAATTGAACGGCTGTCGCGAACCTATTTACGTCATAAATTTCCTTTGAACCTTTGACAGATAATGCACATCCGGTCGAATATTCGACGCAGTAAATCTATTTTTTGTTTTTGGTAAGGTGCTTTGAAGACCTAGTACTGTACGGGGAAAAACATTTTCAAAAAATTTATGGTGCAATACAATAGTATATGATGCTGCATGGTACTTTTAAAATTCGATTTAGGTTTTGGCATCTAGTAATTTTACTTTTGCCTGCCTCCGTAGCCTAGTGGCATGGCGTTTGCTTTAGAAACCGGAGGTCGTGGGTTCGAATCCTGCAGGGACTCAACAAATTTTTCATTGTTGTTTCCTAGTTGGTTAGGACAATTTGGGCCGATCACCATGTGTCTGAAAAGTAAGATGATCCATGCGTCGGATGGGCATGAAAAGGCAGTCCACCCACCAACCCGCATTGGACCAGCGTGGTGGGATACGGTCCAAAACCCCTAATGGATAGGGTGTATTAGGGAGGCTATCAAAGGCTGATGATGATGATGATGAATTTTACTTTTAGTTTAATGTATACGGATGTAAATCATACATAATTGTATATATATATTTTTTATTTTATGCAATTTTTGTGTATAATTACATGTATATATTTATTCATTAATGTCCATGTCCTCTGAATCCGACGATGATAGTTTCCATTCTGCTAATGATTTTGCTTCTTCTCTTAGCGACTCTATTCACGACTTTTGTAATCTAAAATTTAACACAATTCATCTACATATACATATTAATGTGCAAAGTGTTGCAAGCCATTACGATGACTTTTATGACACATTTTGTAAATACAACGTTTACGCCATCCTTATTTCTGAGAGTTGGCTAAAACCTCTTGTTTTGACTTATAGCTTAAATTTGAAAATCTTGGACTTACCGTTACCGGAATTAACCAGACAAATCGCTCCACCAACTAAGAACGGCCATGACACACGCAACCCACCGAATCAAGAAAAAGCTATTAATCTGTCAATCCTTCCGATGCCCGGGCCTGGTGAGATGTTCCGTGTTGAGGCGAAATTTGCCACAGGCTCCACTCCTGGTGGTGCCCTTCCGTCAATTCCTTTAAGTTTCAGCTTTGCAACCATACTCCCCCCGGAGTCCAAAATCTTTGGTTTCCCGGAAGCTGCCCGCCGAGCCATCGTAGTAACGTCGGCGGATCGCTAGATGACATATTTACGGTTAGAACTAGGGCGGTATCTAATCGCCTTCGAACCTCTAACTTTCGTTCTTGATTGATGAAAACACCTTTGGCAAATGCTTTCGCTGATGTTCGTCTTGCGACGATCCAAGAATTTCACCTCTAACCCCAGTTATCCCTATTAACCATCAACCGAGATCATATTCTATTCCGCTTTGAGCACTCTAATTTGTTCAAAGTAAAATTGTCGGCCCATCTTGATGATGATATGCTCCGCAGACGTGTCAGTATCACCGCAGATGCGGTGCACTGACAGCGCGGCGCACAAATGCAACTACGAGCTTTTTAACCGCAACAACTTTAGTATACGCTATTGGAGCTGGAGTTACCGCGGCTGCTGGCACCAGACTTGCCCTCCAATTGTTCCTCGTTAAAATATTTAAAGTGTACTCATTCCGATTACGAGGCCTCGTAAGAGTCCCGTATCGTTATTTTTCGTCACTACCTCCCCGTGCCGGGAGTGGGTAATTTGCGCGCCTGCTGCCTTCCTTGGATGTGGTAGCCGTTTCTCAGGCTCCCTCTCCGGAATCGAACCCTGATTCCCCGTTACCCGTGACAACCATGGTAGTCGCAGAAACTACCATCGAAAGTTGATAAGGCAGACATTTGAAAGATGCGTCGCCGGTGCTGGACCATGCGATCGGCAAAGTTATCTCCGTATAAGTTATATCCTCCGTCGATTGGTTTTGATCTAATAAAAGCACTCATCCCATCACTGGTCAGAGTTCTGATTGCATGTATTAGCTCTAGAATTACCACAGTTATCCGGCTCACGGCTAACGAACGTATCGTATATGGTTTGGGTTGAGTCGTGGTATAGAGATTTCACCGGCTAAAGCGAAACAATACACGCAACGTCTCGAGACCGTTTGTATGGTCCAATATCACTTCACGTATATATTAAAAACGGTTCGTTTTTAAATCGTAAAAAATGATCGAGAACAAGCCCGGTGTTAGAGAGATCCACATATATCCATTTATTTCAAATAAGATTACCGTACCATCCGCATACAAAACGGAGGACGAGCAGGACCGAGGGGGCCGTTAACGACATAGACACGAAGTCGACTCGTGCGCCGAACGGCACCCTCGTTTAATTTTAACGAACGCTTATTTGGCGTCTTCATCGCATCTTAATAACGGAGACGTCGTCCGTCACAGTTCACAATAATATGTGAGTGTGCTGCTTTAATGCGGAGAGTTTGATGGGTTTAATGAATAAAGTTTCATAACGCATCCAACGGAAACGTGATAACGCTAACGAGGCACGAGCGCGCATATAATATATATTAGTAGAATGTATTCAAAAATCCAATATACAGTTGGGTGACACAAACTAGTAGCATACACAAGCATCACCGTCAGACTTTCGTTAGAAACTAACATCAGCACACACACATCACACTCGACCGACACCGCTCAGTGCTCAGTCCATATATGCATATGTGGGAGCGTACGAATGCGTCTCCGCCAGTGGTGGTACTGACGTCAACCCACGGGACGTAAAATTTTTACAAGTCCAAGGTTTTTTGTTTGCACCTGCTTTTTTTTCGGATGACTCACGTTGGTGGAGTTAACCGCTACAACCAGCGAGTTCAAGGGGCTGTGCAACTTTAAGTGTGCACAGACTGCACCTCTATTCTGTGGCTTAGCTCCGAGGGACCCTGAAGGGGACCTCGGCTCGAACTGCCCTTCTTTATCCTGCAAGCGGGCTTGATCGAGGGTGCCCAAGAGGGCCGAGCCTCGCTCGATCAGCCGCTGGTCAGGTCCATGCCTATGACCCGTTAGCAAATTTATCGAGGGCGCCCCGGTGGCTCGAACCTCGGCTCGATAATTTGCTTTTAGGACTTATTAGTGGAAGATTTTTAACCGCCCTATCTGGTTGGTGAGAATCGGCCTGGTACGTGCCGATATCTGTTGTACGGTGTACTAGTTTGTCCTCGACGGCGAGGACAAGTTGTGTGCGTAATGAGTTTAAACGTGCTTGCACGATTGTAGTCTCATCGTCCGGATCCTTTATCGCGTTTCGCGCTCTTCGATGGACGTCGTTTTGAGCGAGTGAAATTGTTGGTTCGTAAGCGGCGGCGCTCGAACTAGATCGTTTGGGTGTTGCGAAGCCGAGTCGAAATATCGGATAGATGCCTGTTTTAGATATTGTTTGATAGTGGGCAATTTCAGATCCAGGTGCAGGTCAATGTTGCGCAGGTAATACGGCGCACCAGTGACCCTGCGCATGAATCTGTTTTGCAGGGCTTGAAGCTTGTCAATGTGTGATTGTTTTGGCATGTGCAAAGACGGACTGGCATATGTTAAGATTGGACGTATGACTGTCTTGTATAAAACACCTTATTGCGCAGAGAAAACTTGCTTTTAGGATTTATTAATGGAAATAGTCGACCTAAGACTGAGAGCCGCTCTGTTTTGACCCGCGTTATGTGCGGGCCAAATGTCAAGGATTTGTCTAAGATTACCCCGAGGTATTTGGTCTGTTTGACCCAAGGGATAGGGCAATCTAGGAGTCGGACATTGGAAGGAAGGCACGGATTTCGTCGCGTGAACAAAATGGCCGCGCTTTTGGAAGGATTTATTTCTATTCTCCATTTCCGGAACCATTCCCCTAGGATATTGGCCGCGGATTGGAGTCTTTGACTAACTAGGATAGGACATCTACTGGTTGAGTATATGCAGGTGTCGTCTGCGAATAAGGCGGTGTCTACAAGACGGTGTTGTGGGATGTCGTTAGTGTATAATGTGAAAAGGATTGGTCCTAATACGGAGCCTTGGGGTACGCCGGCACGGACCGGTCGAGGTAGTGATTTGGTTCCCTCTACGCGGTATCGGAACGTTCGATTCCTGAGGAAGTCTCGTATGATGAGTACGAGACGGTCTGACGCCGAGCTTATATAACTGATATAAGCCCTTCGTGCCATACTTTATCGAACGCCTTCGCCACGTCGAGGAAAAGTGCTCCCGTGTGATGGCCTCGTATTAGTGACTTTAATTTTTTCCATGATGCGGTGAATTTGGTGAGTGCAAGAGTGTTTGGCTCGAAAGCCGAATTGAATAGGGGTAGGGAGCCCTTTAGATTTCATAAAATCTAATAAACGGGCTTGGACAAGTCGTTCATATATTTTTCCGAAACCCTTTAGGAGGCTAATGGGACGATAAGAACTGGGAAGTGCGGGTGGTTTGCCGGGTTTGAGGAACCCTATAACTTCAGCGTCCTTCCAAGTGTTTGGGAAAATACCCTTGGAAAGAGCTGCGTTATAAATTAGGACTAGGATGTTAATTATATGTTCCGGTAGGATTTTAATGACGCGGTTGTTTATTCCGTCGGTGCCCGGGGCTTTCCGAGGTTTGAGATTTTTGATAATCGACTTGACTTCGCTTCCGGTCACCGGTGAAGTTACATCGCGAGGAGGAAGTTGAGTCAACCGCTCGACCTCGCTCTCCACCGTTTGGCGGTGAGCGGCGTCGATCGGTTGAGTGCTTGGCGTGCATTGTGCCTCGAGGCTGTCGGCTAGACATTCGGCTTTTTCTTCATCGAGAAACGCTAGAGGAGCATCAGGAAGGTTAGGATGGGATAAAGGCGGCATCGGAGGGGTTCCGATTCCGCCCTTTAGGCTTTTGGGAAGTTGCCAGAAGGCTTGATGGGATGGGTGCATGTTGCTTAGATCTGTATCCCACCGATCGTTCCTGAATTCAGCTATGCGCGTCTTGGACTGATGTTCAAGGGCGCGCAACTGTCTCCGGTTCCGTTCGGTTGGATACCAATCGTAGGCACGAATCGCAGCCCTCTTGCGTCGCAAGAGGTCCTTAATGTCGTTTGGCAAGGCCCAGCGGGGGTTTTCCTCCACCGGGACTTGCTTCGAGGAGGCCTCGACAACACTTTGGACATGTCTTGTGAGCGCATGAGCAGCGAGATTCGCGTCATTAGCACTGTGCAGGACTTTAGGAATGGCATCTAGGTGCGGTGAGCAAGTGCTGTCTAGCTGACATTTCAGTTTGCGCCAGTCAATTATAGTTTTGGTTTGGATGTTTTGGGAGTCAGGTGGTCCTAGTTTGAGGATGACTGGGCGATGATCGGAGGTTAGATCTTCTATGACCTCTATACCTCTAAAAGTGAGATTGACATTTTTAAGGAGGGCAATATCAAGCACATCCGATCTGTGGCCTACCGTGTGCGGGTAGTGCGTATGTTCAAGCGGAGCAACGATACTGAAGTTAAGTAGTTCAGATAGTGCATCTAGTGCTGCACCTCGCGAGTTGATTGTGTAACTGTTCCATCGGGTGTGCTTGCTATTGAAGTCGCCTGCCAGAATGACGGCGCCTCCTAGGGAGAATAGCGTCTCGAAGTCGGATTGAGTTATCTCGGAAGAGCTTCTACATGGTAAGTAGACCGAGGCTATGGTGATTGGTGCGTGTCCTGTCATGGCTAACCTACAGACCGAGGCTTCTGTGCGTTATCGTCGACGGCGTGTCGATTGCTACACAGTGCAGGGACTTTTATAATAAATAAGCGTGCCGCCGTGTGAAGCGCCAGCCCGATCATTTCTTATGATATTATAGTTAGCTATTTTCGGATCTCCTCTTCCGGGCTTTAGGAACGTCTCCTGCACCAGTAGAATGTCGACGTCGTTTTCGCGTAGAAATTCAGAGATTTCGGTCTTTTTATCCGCGAGACCGTTTGCGTTGAAAAATGAAATGTTAACTGCGCGTGGCTTTAGACGGCCCGGGCCGTTTCTATTATTTAGTATGGGCGTACTATTCATTAACGTCCCGTAATTAAATCGACTAATTGCCTATACTTACGAAGTATGGCAAGACGGGCTCCGAAATTTCCGACGACGGCGTCGAATTCTGCGGTAAGACGATCGAGCTCTGCGAAGTCAATCTGTCCGGCTAATGTTTCCAAGTTGCTGCCATTGCTATGGCTAGCAAGCTGTGGGGCTACGCGGAGCGCTGGTTTTGTCGGCGCACGCGGGCGCCTCGGCGCTACCTGTGGTGGTTGTCGTTGCCACGCGGGCATTGGGGCTGCGCGGAGCGCTTGCTTGTGGTTGCCACGCCGGAATAGGTCGGAGGGCGGGAAGGAGTAAGGGAGGCACCTGGGGGCCTTGGGACGGATGCAGGTGGTGGTGGTTTGCGCTGGTGCCTTGGGGCAGCCCAGATAATTAGCCGTGTGGCCAGCGCTTTGGCAGTTAACGCATGCCGGCGGTTCGTACGTGGTTTGCACCTGCTCCGAGGCGGTGATAATAACGCGACCGTCACACCTCCCCCACAACACCCAAAACGAAATGCCCCCAACAAAAATAAAAAGGCAATCAAAAACACAATAAGGCCCTTTATTTAATTTTTTAATCCGTTTATATTTATTTTATCGTTTTTATCCATTCGTGTGATAATTATTTTTATTTTACATACATTTCTTTTTAAGCAAACGAGTGGCGCACCGTAATGAGCAATCTCAATTCAGTTCTTGAAGGCATTAAGGATTGGTCACGTAATAATTGTTAAGCGCTTAACCCCAAAAATCAAAATATATTGTATTTGGCACTCGGCTCGATATAAATAAGCTTCCTAGAGATTGCGGTGTGACTCTGAACCTCAACCTGTTGAGTGTGTCTTTGATGCAACAAACCTGGGCATAGAGCTCGATTTAGAGCTACGCTATGAAAAATGCATTAGTATTACAGTGCGAAGCCACTTTTAGATGTTAGAAATCTTTTAGAAATTAAAACCTTGTCTTAGACAAGAAATTCGTTTTATACTTGTTAAGTCGTTAGTATTATCAAAATTATTTTTTTCAAATGTTAGTTATATAGGTAATAGGTTGTACACACTGAAAAATAGATCCAACGTTACGCAATGCTCGTTACTGCTTTCTTATTCTGCCGCGGTGTCATGACACTCCTTATATATCTTAACCAAAGAATCGCAGACAGGTTTAATATATAATAGCAAAAAAAATGTTTTTGATGCTCTATTTTTTGTTATCTTTTTATATGTCACACCACATCTAACTCTTTATTAAGGTTTTTATTAATTTATTAATTTTAAGAATATTTTTAACCGACTTCCCAAATACAGGTACTCAATTCGGAGCGTGTTTATTTTTTTTTTTTTACATATGTTACCTCGTTGCGTCGCTCCTAGTTGCTTCGGTTTTGTTTACTCTTAGTTTAAATGATAGATATTAGCTTCCCATTTATCCCATTTTTTATTTAAACTTTGTCCTAGTTTTTAAATAGGTAGTTAAATAGATATTTGAGAAATAAACAAATCACAGCACCAAAAATCACAACCTCGTGCGATTAAACAACAAACGCCGCCAAAAGCGTAAAAGATAGACATAAAGTGTAAAACAAGATAATTGTGCCAGAATTTTCACCCTTAAGTCCATGATAGGTATATTCTTTTTATAAGGATAACCAACAAAATTGAAATATTTTTAAATTGGATGGAATTCAAAGTTTTTTAATAAAACCAAATTGACAAAAAGTTTAAAAAAATTCTATAATATTAAAAATTTGTTCGGTTACCAGGTCATCAAATTTTGCTTTTTTTGCTCTGGTTTTGAAAGAATGGAAAAAAATGGGCCATTTTCTTGGTCCTGGGAAAATTAGATGACAAAAATTAGGAATTATATTTAATGAGGTTTTTTCCACTAAAGTTCTCCACTTTTGATAAAAAAACTTGAAAAGTTAAACTTTACAACTTTGGGCAGAAAGGTCCAGGTAAGAATAAAACCCTGCATTTTTAAAACATTTTTTAAAATTGATATCAGGCATTTCGCCTTTCGATAAACCGTTTGTTCTTTAATAATTTAAATTCCCTCATTCTATGTCAAAGTGCGGGCCGTTTTTATCAAATGAAAACCCAAAGTTTCAGGTTTAAATGGGTGGCGAAATCGGGGACCGTTTTGTACAAAGGCTTGTTTCCGTATTGGCAAAACTTGTTGTTGTGTGGTGATCTTTTTGAAAAATTTCACTTGTTGTATAAAAAATCGAATGCTGTTTGTTGCTTCTTTATAACATTTTTTATTTTAGGAAAACCATTAAAAATATAAATTAAAGATGGGCAAAGCGTTGGTCTGCTAGTCCAATGTTCCGTATTCCCGAATTTTGAAATATTTGCAAACATCCAAAACCAAAAATTTTTTGGAATTCCCAAAAATTTACGAAAGGGAGTTGCATGCAAAATAATTTAAATGTATAATAAGATAATCTTCCAAGACTTTTTCCATTTTAATGATATTTTGCTAGCATTCGTCGGCTATAAGTTTATAAGGGGTTTAATCAAGAAGGGGCGAATAGCAAATATTTTGGCTTTTTTTATTGGATTAATTTTTAACTTTAAAAATAACGCCGTCGTTGTTCCACTGAAAGTGTAACGAATACGGTTCAAAAGTCGTCTGTGACTTTATAATAGTCCCTCCGAAACCGGCCCTGTCCTTACAAAGTTCGAAATAAAATTACTGAAAAAAATGCCTTTTTAAAAACAAAATTTTGTTTCAAAAATTAATAAAAGTTAATTAGCATTTTTTTTAATTAGGGGTTGGATCCGGTGTTCCAGAATATTTTAATAAAGTAAAAAATGACGAAAAAAAGCGAGTTCGAGAAGAAAGACGGAAGAGCGGGGAGAATCCTATTTTATTGTTATATTCAAGGAAGACAATTTACAATTTTTGTTTTCCGATCAATTTGAACGGTATCAATTTGGCAAAAACATCACACACACATCAGCCTTTGTTATCCACTGCTGGACAAGGCCTCCCTAAACACCCATCCATTGGGGGTTTGACCATCCCACCACGCTGGTCCAATGCGGGTTGGTGGGTGGACACTAAATGCCCATCCGACGCGGATCATCTTACTTTTAGACAAGGGATCGGGCCCAAATTGCCCCAACCAACCAAAACAAAAGAAAATTTGGTTTTCCCCGAGGATTAACCCCGACCTCCGTTTCTAAAGCACGCCCATACCATAGGCTACAGGCAGTCATATTTTTTATAATTAAGGGGTTATTTTAAACCGTTATTTTAATAATCTTAATATTCAATGTTAAGACTTCTGCATTGTTAAATTGTTTTATTTTAATATCAGGTTGTCGTTTAAGTAAAACATTACTTTTTGATTTTTAAATTAAATTTAAGTTTTTAAGGTTTTTGTTTTTAGACATTTTTCTAAAAATTCACTTATAAGGTTTAGAATTAAAATTGACAATATATATAAATTTTTTAATAATTCCCAAAATATTTGAAATTTAAATATATGTAAGGAAAACCAAATTAATATTTAAACATTGTAAGCACTTTTGTAAAAAAAAAGGAAAGACTTGTCTTACAGCCCTGGACTGCCAACGATAACAATCTTTTTTTGATAATATTTTTATTTTTTAACAAAAACACCAAAAAGTTCAAAATTTTAACCATTAATAATTTTATAAAGTTGTGAAGAAACGTTTGTGTGTTAAAGATATTTCAAGGTCGTATTACTATTACTTGGTTGTGTTTTAAATTAAATGCCCGCCTAGTCTGACAGCAATAAAAAATTAACAGGGTTTGGCAAACAAAGCCTTTCACTACAATGTAAACTGATTTTAATGTGGCGCCTTTCCGTTAAATTAAAATCAAATATATTTACTGTAGAGTGATAGAATAGAATTTTAGCTTTATGGCCCGATTAACAAGTTTTAGAGAGGGATTGATATCAAAGATTGTCGTAAAGTGAAGGCAAAGAATGAAAAATCCCTTATAACTTGAATTAAAAAATAAGGTGAAACCCCCTGTCTCATTTTGTTGCTGGGTGTGTTAAAACCTGTTTTAAAATTTTTTTTTTATTACGGCCGCACCTATCGTGGGTTTTCACAGAGGGGCACTTAAAATTTGTCGAAATTATCGGACAAAACGGGTAGTCCCTTTACAAGAGACCATCTGGGGGGTACCCACGCGGGCCTATTTCTGCCGGAAGCGTGTGAAACACGCTGTGTTCCGTTTTTGGGCACAGCCGCGTATTTACCGGAAACAAATTAACAAAGGGTCTCCGGGGCAGGCCATACCAATTTGGGCCTTTATGTCTATGGGCCGGGACCATTTCCCGGGGGACGCCGTCTGCCGCGTATAAAAAAAAACTACGGGTAAGTGATGAAGAAGGCATTTTAGTTGTTTATCGCTATTAAAACAAATTTTGGAAAAATTTTTAATAATGATCGGGATGACTTCCCCGTACTGGGCGTTTTAACACTCATCATCATCATCATCAGCCTTGTTGTCCATGGGGCCTCCCAACGCCACCCTTCCGATCTTCGGTTTTCCCTACCAGCCCCCATTTCTTTTAACACCAGATTGTTTTATTGGCAATTTTTAGAACCGTTTTGTTTATATTACTTTAAGAGAACTTATTCTTTTTTTTTTCTTCTTGGGAAATCTAATGAATGAAGAAAATATTGAGCATGACAAGAACGAGTAAAAAATTGTTGAACTACTAAATTTTCCTATCTTCTGAAGTTAAAATCTTTTAAGAATTTGATTTCCCAACTGGTGTTTATTAAAAACACTGATTTTTTTTTCGTATGGACCGACTGATTATTTATGATTTATAAATATATTTTAAAAACTAATTCATAAAAAACAAACAACAATTTTAAGAAAGCAAAATTTATAATCGGCAAATCCCAAAGGTTAAACTTCTTTGACGTTCCTGTTTTTGTCCTTGTCTGCCAATTACGCATATTATGTGGTTAAAATAAGAAGTTTTAGCAAAAAAACAACAAACCTGGTAATTATTATAACTGAAAAAAAAACCTTTTTTGGACCGACTCCCAAAGAATGCTCAGTTCCAGCTTTTGTTTAATATATTACTGTTGGTTTTTTTGTTTTTTCAAATGATGTTTGCATCATTTGGTCCCTTTTATTATTTTTGGATATTATAATAGATATTTATGAAAAAAATGATAACCCGGAATAAAATTAAACGCCTTTAAAACTTTAAAGGTAGCTAAAACATTAATAACACAAATTTAAACTGAATTTGAAATTTTAAAGGATAACCCACAATGAGTTTAAATTAAACATATGCAAAGGGCATATTAAAAAGTTTTTAACTTATATAAAAATTAATTAAAAAAATTTTCATTCATCCATTAAAGTGTCATAATGACAATTTGATTTGAACATCATAAGAGATATTGGAGAAAAATGCATGAAGCTCCCCCCTTAAATAAAAAATTTCCTCATTTCGGTATTTTTTGGAAAATTTGATATCGTAAACTTTTTTTTCAATACGAGAAAAAATATAATTCGTTATCGTGTTTGTCCGGGAGGGAAAATATAATCTTGTGGCGGATGAAAACTAATAACACGCTTTAAAAATGTCCTCGGCCAGTACCCGGGAAAATCCATTCCAGGCCAACTGTTCAAACTCAAGTTCAAACCATAAATCATTAATCGGTGCCAATTAAAAGAAAAATTTATCAAATTTAAAGTTGCATTTGGGTTGTGATTCGGGTTAAAGAATAATTCAAGGCTAAATATTCTCTGTATTTCACGTAATGTTAGTCCGTTTTATTTTTAAAAAATGAAAAATTTTATTGGTAGTTTTATTTATAAAATTAGAAAAAAAAAAAATTTTAAAAATTATTTCGATTTTAGTTTCAAGATTACCGCTCTTATTGAATTTATAAAAATTAAGAAATACATATGTTTTTACCTACTTATGTAACATTTTAAAATGTAATTAATTTACCTTCTACACTTTTAAGATCCTACGCCCAACAAACAAGAACTGGGTTTTACTAATAAACGTCGCTTAAGCCACAAAATAACATCTTAAAATATAAAAAACGCAATAAAATTTGCAGCAAATTTGAAGTTTTATAAAACGTCTTAAGCCACAAAAAGAACATTCTAAAAATAAATGCAAATAAGCTTTGGCGAAAACTTCCGCTGCTCATTATAATTTAACGGGTAAAAAGAACACTAAAATATCAATGAATTATTTGTGCGTGGTCGAAAAACGGGAGGAGGTAAATTTTCCCAAAATTACGAAGTGTATTTAAAAAAAATAGTATATTGAGCTGCAAAAGACCCCGCTTAATTTGATTTGATTTTATTCAAAGAAAATTAAAAAGATTCTCATCATCATCAACATCATCGCCGTGAAAGTCCATGTGGACATTGGCCACCCTAATACACCCCATCCATTGGTTTTCCCCAACGTTCCAATGCGGATTGGGGGTGGACCAACTTACATGCCCATCCGACGTGGATCATTCTTTTGACAATTGGGGATCGCCCAATTTTAAAAATAAAACAAAATGAAAAATTTTGAGTCCCCAGGATTGAACCACGACCTCCGGTTTTTAAATAACCCCATATTTTTTTTTAAGATTTTGGGTTCAAAGCCAAGAAACAATAAGTTAACAACAATCTTTTATAACTTATCCATTTGACAAGAAAAAATAATTGAAACCGGTAACTTAGAGTAAGTTTGTCCAAGAAGATTTGTTCAGCCTTTACTGGTCTAACAAGAACTTTTTCCCCTTCCATATTGTTTTTAGGGAGATCAAAATATGCTAAATACACCAACATTATCCACTTATTCTTCCTCTGTATTAAAAAAAAAACAATCATAGGAAGTCGATAAAATTTTAAATTTATAAACAAAGTTAAGGTCTGGTTAAAAAAATATCCCAGAATGTAAGGAAAAAAATTTTTTGATTAATGTAAGCAAAAAAGATATTGTGTTTTTTTTTAAACCATAAAATTACAAAACTGTACATTTATGGGGGATCTCCAATAATGAAAGTTCTTTATTGATGTTATCTAATCTTTTTGGATTATATTTTTTTATGATTAGCTAGCAGGCAAACAGCAGTCCATACATGATGGAAAGGTTTTACCGACGCAGGACATTCAATACCAGTGGCCAAATCACCAACCCGCTTGCCGTAGACTTAGGACGTTAAGTATCTTTCCAGGGTTCCAGGTGTTTAAACAAACACTATTGGGCACAATGTGTTACGGCGAAATAGACACCGCAGCGGGTCCATCCCAGGGGGACCCACAACAGTTATTTAAAAATTTATAGGAAAAAGACCAAGAAAATAAGTTACCTTATGTTTTTGGTTAAATTTTTTATTTTGTTCGATAAATTATTAAAATTTATTATTATTAAAGTAAAATTAAAAAATAAAAAATTGAAACGAAAAATAAACATCAATTATTCACCATGATATTGAAGACTAGGTTCTAGGGATCTTTAAAACCATCTTCCTTAAAGGATGGGGTTGAGAAACCTTAGGTTTTAATAATGGTTTAACCACTATTAGAAAAAAATATTTTGATATAAACCCGGATCTTAAGAAAAAATTTATTTTTATTTAACAATAAATTCAACCTTCACCACGAATTAGCTGCCATTGCAAATTCTTTGTTTTCTTTCAAGCATTAAATATACATTACCAACCGAATCGGTTTTGTTAAGCTTAACCGGAAAATTTAGTGGTAGTAAAAAAAAATTGTTTAAGGGTTTGGGTTTCCCCAAAATTTTTTTTTTTTTTTTATTAAAAACGAAGAAATTAGATTTTGGACATTTTATAGTAATAAATTATTTAGTTACCCAGAACCCCTTGAGGGTGAGAGGTTCTCCTTTTTGGTTAACGGCGCCCCGATCGGTTATTTCCAGGGTTTACCCTCCCGAGCCAGGCCCGTTGACTAAAAATTCGGTTGACATCGTATGGGCAAAAAAAATCGGAAAAATTGATTGAAATTATTTTATCAATTTCCAAAATTTAATGTAATTGTTCTCAAAATTTTAAAGGTTTAAACTGGGTCCAATTTAATGTATTTAAAGGATTAAATGAGATCCATGCTTTATTCAATCCTTTTCAAAATATAATATTAGAATGGAATACATCCTATTTTTCCATTTTAAGGGACGGAAGGAGATAATAAACACCAACTACTTGTTATAATTTATATATTTGTGTCAAGTTGTTTGTCCAACGATGAATTAAAACAATTTTAACCAATTTTAATTAATTGGGACCTGTGGAATTTTAAATTTGGTAATTTTTCTAATGTTATTTAATAAAACGTTATTCAAAATGATTTGAAAGAGGATATCATAGATTATTGTGTATTCAGCAGATTTGCTGTTTTATATAAACGCAAATTTTCTTATTAACGGGATAATTGGGGCAAAAAGGTAATGGCGTAAAATCTTTCACAATGAAAAATAAATAATTAATATTAACCACAAAGACAACTTTTTCTTTATTAGTACCTTTAAATGAAAATAAATAAGAACAAGGAAATTTAAACAAAAAGTATGACCGATTTCAAACATCGATAACCATTTTGTCCTTAAAAAACGTGCCTCCAATAAACTTACCCACGGTTCTACCTATGTTTAATTTTACTTTGAATAATTTAAATTATTAAAAAAACGAAGGGGATATAAATGAAAATTAAACTTTATTAAAACTAAACGATAATTATATTTCTTAAAAGAGGTTTGAATTTAAATTTTAACTTTTTAATTAAATTATTGTTGGTTATTCTTTTAAAATAGATATTGCTGGGGGACGTTTTATAGACCATTTAAAAGACAATAATGGTTCATAATTTAGGTTTATCTTTTTCGATTTCAGCAGTGTTTGCTTTTAATCGCACAAGGTTTTGACCCAATTTTATATACTTCAATATTATTCTTCTACTTATTACGAAAAATTTAAAAAAATAAAAGCACACCTATTTTTATTATTTATTCCATCATTATAATTTTTTATCCCAAATTGAATAAGTCTAGGATAAAGTTGAAAGAGAACAAAAAACTGAAAGCTAAGATGAAACTTTTTGGACTCACCAATCAAAAAGAAATCCTTTTGGGTAAGAAAACTTCGTCTTTTTATAGTTCTTAAGTTTTCACAAAAAGCATTAATTCTCCCTTTTGATTTCTTAATTAACCTCCCCTTAGAACATCTTTACCCACAGGTTTTTGTGACCATTTCTATAAATAAAAGTAATTTCGCCTTATTATTAAAAATTAATGGAGGAAATGAAACTAAATGACATTAACGTACAAAATTTTAGATACGAAAAATTTGTTAAGCACAGGACTTGACAAGCCCACGAAACCAAATAATTGAATAAATAAAAAACCACCTGCACCAACCAACAACAAATATTTTATTAACTATATAAATATAACATATTTTTCAGAAGAATTAATTAAAAACTTTATTTAAAACCCAAGGGCCCATAGTTTACATATTATTGACTTTTTAATTTTATATTAATATTCTGTCAAACCTGGATTTGTCTCGGAAATAAAAGTGTCCGCTAGGGTATTAAAAAATTATATAACATAAATTAGTTTTTTTTTGTTATACAAATTAAAACCAAAGTTTTGGTTTTGTTTTTAAAAAAGCCCATTTCTTTCCATCCTCATTCCAACCCCACTTCATCCCTCAAATTTAATCTCCTGGAAAAACTTATGACTCACCATGGCCTTATTGATTCTTTTAAAAATTTGGGACCTTTAAATGGTTCAATGGTTTAGATGGTGAAAGAAAGATTTTAACTTTTAATTTTTAAAAATTAATTTATTTTGGGTTGCTTTTGTTTTTTAAAAAATAGCACTCAATTTTTCATTTATTAAAAACAATTTGGTCCTTTGGGGCTGTACTTTAAACTTTTTTTGGGGTATTAATGCAATATTTTAGGATAAGTTTGTTAAGACTTTTCAAACTAATTATATTAATTTTTAAAATAATTTATTTATTATTAATAGCCTGTGGTTCACTGCTGGACAGGCCTCCCTAACACCTTTTAAGGGGGTTTGGACCCCATCCCACCCCATCTGAGTTCGAAATTGAAAAACCTCCGGTTTCAAACAATGCCCTCTTGGCTACGAAAGTATTTAATATTAACTATTTAAATAAATGGTGTTTTTGTTGCCTTTTATATAATTTATAATTATATCATTAACTCTGATGTTCGGTAAACCAAAAGTCTCGATCCCTACTATCAAGTATTATTTTGTGAGTTTATACCGACAACCCAGACTTTTAATTTTAAGATTCATCGGAAGCAGCGATCATGGAAAACAATTTTTATTACCAATCAAAAAATCAAAAGTTCTAAGCGTCGAAGAGTTTGGTTGGTTTTTTTTTGAAAATTAAAAACCGTGGGTTAGTGTAATTCATTGAATCACATCAAGATACAATTGGTCTATAAAAGAAAAAGGTTTAATAAAACTCCCTTATAAATTGTTTTTATGAAGGATTTAAATAATGAAATAGTATTTATTTTGAGTTTATTCATTGGTTAAAAAACCAAATTTCTTTATAACATTTACAGGTAAAAACTATTAAATAAAAAAATGTGAAAACTCCAAATCAGTTGGGCCATAGGGGCCAGGTTTAAAGGGTCAAAAGCAATTGGATTTTGTGTGTGTTTGTGAATTGTGAACTTCCGGCAGATCAACGCCCCATTGGATGCTGAATTTACCGAAGATGCATAGAAAAAACTTTTTTTAAAATAGACAGACGGACTAAAAAACCCCCCAGGAAATGATATGGATCAAAAAACTTTTCCTTTGTTAAGTGAGGCAGTGGAATACATCCATAAGTTTGGTTCCCAGAAATTCGTGGGGAGGAACCGAAGCGGAAAATTAAAATTGACAAAGCATAGAACCTTTGCGCAACCACCATTTTGTAAAACTGACACGAAGATCAAAAAAAAAATTGAAAACGTGTTCCAAAAATTTATCATCAGCCATTTTGGACGCTGGACATACCCCCTAATGCGCGCCATCGCTTGATATTCGGCTTTTTCCTCATCCAGCCCCCCGGCCACTGAATTTCACCTCCCCGTCCCTCATTTGTATTTCCAGTCCGTTTCCACTGGGCAAAGATTGACGGGTTTATGATCCGCCCCCCATTTGCTTTACGGTGGGCATTGTGACTCTGGTTCTGACGGACCATTTTCTGATGCGGTCCTTCGAAACCTAGCCCTTTAGTTACTCACCGACTTTAAATTTTTGTATTCAACTGGTTCAAAATCTTGAAAGAATGGGGAGACGTAAAGGTCACTAAAACGTCAACAGGAGTTTGTCAACCATCATTAGGACAATTTTTACTGGCCCCGATAAAACCCCTTAATAATTTAGTGCGAAAAATTTTATTAAAGACTGGGGCCAATGACCTATTCGTTATTCTTAAAATAAATGTTTTTCCAATTTCAAATTATGACGGGATACAGTGGTTTGTTAGCATTTCCACAGTCAATGTCTTTGGATTCTACATGTCTCTAATAATCAGGATAAAAACCCCAAAGAATCACGGAGAAAGGTTAGAAGAAAATACTAACCTTACTTAAATTTTTAAAAACTTAATGTATTGCGGAAAAAGAAATTATCTTTCAGGTGTTTGATGACATCATATAAATACGGAAAATTAAAATTTTATTTCTTCAGCAACTAACACAGAATAAGTAAATCTTGAATGGAACATATCGATTTTCAAAAACCCAGTTAACTTCAAATTTCTATCATTAATTTAAAATGTTTAAAGGAACGTTTATATGTTAAAGATATTTAAATAATAATAGATATAATAATATAAATTAATTTATAAAATAAAAACCGGTAATGGAAACCAGCCCAAGAGTTTTAAGTTTAAAAGCAATGGTTTGTGTTTGAAATAGTAAATTTGACAATTTAAAAGTTTCTTCTCAGATCAGAGGCGTCCTATTCCGAACCGGTGATAGTGTTCTTGACAATCAATAAGCGAGTGATACACTTCTATATTGAGTAAAAATATTTTAATTTGACGACAAACGGACACAAGAAATATATAAAAACAGAAAACATTTTGTTATTACACTTTACATAACCGATATATTTTTTACCATAACAGAAAATATATCTATTTCTTTAAAAGAAAGTAGTTCTTAAAAGGGATTTTACTCGCCAATAAATTGTTTTGAGATATTATTCTTTTTTAAATATGCATATTATTAAATACAACGCAAAGCGAAATTGTATTTAATTTTATCAGCAACTCAACATTTTAAATAAATTTAACAACATATTAATAGAAACAAATCTCTTTAGTCAATAATGTCCAATATCCCAACCATTGTAATAGGCAATTGTTTAAATAATAAAAAATAATGACCCTACAAATGAAAAATAATACACACCTTTCTGTCTCCAATATTCAAAAACAAGTTCATGCAAAACGCGTTCAATCCGCACTAAGGCTTTCGATATTCGAATACACAGGGCTACTATTAGTTCAAGAATCTATTAAAACCCTTTTACAAAATAAATCAATGTTTTGATTATTTTATAATTACAAATAAATCAAACCAAACAAAAGATATTATAAAAACATGTATTATCCATACACTTATGTTATTCAGAATAATGATGTCACCCACACTTCCACTGTTATATTAAAATTATTTAATCTTTTATCTAATGACCCACAAAGATTTATTAGGTTGTTGTCGTCATGTTTTGTCTCATTTCATTAGTCTTGGTACTGATGCTTCATTTATTATCTTATTCCAATCTGCGTCTT
Organism: Lamproptera curius; assembly: GCA_029286875.1. NCBI lineage: Eukaryota > Metazoa > Arthropoda > Insecta > Lepidoptera > Papilionidae > Lamproptera > Lamproptera curius. The sequence goes on from JAGSMT010000442.1 coordinate 39,779, forward strand.
ACAACTTTGGTCTTGAATTACTCATAATTGTATTTTGTAGCTTTGATTTTACGATCTCAAAGTTAAAATTACTATAAAATTTACTGTTTCTAATACATGACTAACTGATAATTATTTACGATTATATATCGATTTTAATGTAGGAGTCTTCTATTTTAGTCAAATTATATTTATTTACCATCAATTAACTTATGATGTTTTTCATTCTCTTAGAATACAATGAGATGTAGGTTACAGAGTGCTTGAATTTCACGTTTTGGAGGAGAAAATCGTATTAGTATTGCCGCATATCTTACTTACTTTTCTTTGTTTAAATCATATAATATTACGCATCCTGACACGAGAAAACACTACGTTCATCACATAATCTTTGCCCGTGGTGGAAATTGAAGCCACACCCTCTGGCATAACAATTAGGGTCATTAACCACTGTCAAAAATATTATGTTATACTTATTAGATTCAGATAGCTTTAATATATATATATGTAAAAAGGTAGGAAAAACATATTTAACAATAATCGCAGCAAACGAGATTAAATACAAAAGCCATGTTTTTACTTATTAATTAAAGTTAGTTTGTGGACTTAATTAAAAAATATGATACAGTTTTGATAATTAAATCATCTTTGTTGATAGCGAGGCGGTCAGTTGTGCATAGGGGATCGGTCGTCTTGTCGTTAATTAATAGAAATTTTCAAAGAATATGACCGACTCAAAAATAGTATGTAACATTTATTATTGACAACAATGCCCACCTTAAACTGCGCACCGTTTTATGACCATGATATATGTAAGATATTAATTTAATAAAAATGTGTATGACATGTTTCAAAGGCATAAAATACATTTTTTTTTAAATGCATTAACCTTAATGTAAACTTTTATGTAAAAAAACCTCCTAATGGATAGGGGTATATTAGAGGCGGCCTATGTTAAGCAGGGACTAACATCTATTGATGATGATAATGTAAACTTACTATATATTGCCTTAATTGAGCTTTGAATATGCTTTATTGCAATTTTTTTAAATGTTTATTGTGGTGTATCATATAACATTAAATTAGTTATTACTTATTAATAGATATATATCTCGAGGAATTTAATTTGTTTTTCCATTAAGTTCGATGCTTTCACTCTTCATGTTTGTTTTCAATGATTTGATTATTTCTATGAAACTTAGAGAATTTTTAACAGCGTCTTGTGTCAATTTGTACGTTGCTGTGTGAATTTGGCTACCATAAGGCTCGAACGAAGGATTGGCTATGTGCAGACAAAGCTTTTGGAGGTTATGAAACATGTATAATATGTAATTCATTTATAACATTTTAAGGTCTGTACTAAGTTTTTTCTTATATTTTTATTAGAATTAATTGCAATGGATGCACTATGCAATCAATCTACAATACAAACTGTATCAATAAATCATAAAAATTGTATTAGTGTATTATTTTAATCAATTCTTATAACGTATGGTATATTAATTAACAGAGAATAAAGATATCTATTTAGACTTTATTATATACCATTCAAGGAAGTACATTATGTAAACAAAGTTCAAGTCTAACGTTTAGGTTTCATGTAAGAGAATTTAAACAACGAGGTTGTGGATTTTGGACGCCAAATGTGTTAATCTTCAGTAATATGTATACAAAACTAATCACAAAATTATTTTAAAAAATATCATTATTTCCATCACCAAACCGTGTTCAAGGACTAAGTTGTTTGTATATGTTTCATCACACTATTAACAAGCCTTGGAGTTTCAACATTCATTCATTTTATAACACTTAATAATTGTATCAAAGTAATTCTATTCATTCATTACCAATTTAGAATCTTAAAACAGAATATGAACTACAATATTTAATTTGCTTACTTACATCCTGTCGATTTTTGATTGAGAATCACATGAAAAAACACTTTTATCACTTTAAATTACTTATTTACGTTATTAATTAATTGTTCAAGGTGTCCACCTCTTTCCTTGATGCACACAAAAGCCGTCTTAATTTAATATATTCGTCATATTGCATTTTAAATGTTCAAGGGCGATTATTACTATTGTTTTTAATAGTATTAACGCACTATTATTTATGTCTTTAAAGAGATTTTGCACGGCATACGACACTTAGCTATGTTCGTCGGTTACTGGCCGGGTGTTCAAGGTGTGAGGTGCAGGCTGGGCCTAAGAAGAAGGGTGTCACAGGTTGAAAAGAGAAATGAAGGCGGAGCTATTGTGTGTTTAACGGTCCTCGTTCACTGATGAGCTAATAATATACAATCTTTATAACTTATTTGTTGCAATAGTAGATTTTTCGTTTAGATTTTAATTGAGTTTTGGAACAAATTCAGTTTATTGAAATATCTTACTGATTCTGAACCTTTTATAGGTAGTTTCAAGCTTCCACTACTTGTTGCAAGTCTTGTATTTAACAATACTCATTTCTGAACCGTTTATTTTATTTTCTAGATAGACAATCTAAATAACTTTTTTTGTATTTAAATCATAGACAACAAGATCTAGGTTATGCAAGTTTATGTTTTGTGTTTGTTTCATAATGCCGACAGGTATACTATGCAAGCGTTAGTTTCTTTTTTTTCCTATAATTATTTAATTTAAAAACGAATCTACGTAGATATTCCCGGAGCGTCGTCCTTTACTTGAAATAAAAGGAAGATACAGCTGTTAATATACCGCCATCCACTTTATTGAATGCAAAATAGACACGACGCTTTGATGTAAATACATCAAGTTGATCAATGAAATCACTATGTAATATATTGTAATATAGTTAAGATTTGGTAAAATCTATAAAATTGTATTACGTGCAAGAATGTTTAAAAATACATTGCTCCTTTCAGTCTATCTTCCGCAGAGTTTGATAGTAGACATCTATTAAATCAGTTATTGAACCTTCAAGTTCATATACCTCATAATACATCATCAACCTGTGTTAGTCCACTGCTGGGCATAGGCCTCCCAACGCACGCCTCCACTAGGGAATTTCTAGACCGTATCCCACCACGCTGGTCCAATGCGGTTGGAAGATGAACTGATTCTTTACATGCCCCTCCGAGGCATGGATCATCTTGCAGACAATTGATCGACCAAATAGCCCTAACCAACTAGAAAACAACAATGAAAAATTTATTGAGTCCCCGCAGGATTTGAACCCATGACCTCCGGTTTCTAAAACACACGCCCTCACCACTAGGCTACAGAGTCAGTTTTTACTTTCATTCAATATAGACATTTTTCACTTGTTTGTTGATAAAAAATGCTATCATTGATTAGGAATAGGGCTATTTTTGTAAAGAATAATTTAACAGTTGATTTTTTAAACCGGAACGAGTCTTCCATTATTATAGGTAAAAAAATCAGTCTTCACATATTGATGGACCTTTAAGTTTCCGTGACAATTTTTTGAAATTTATATTCTACTATGTTTGTAGTAGGATGCCTCGTATAAGATTTACTTATTCTTCTCAACTTATTTGCTGGAAGAATAAAATTTTGTTTGTTGCTTGCATTATTGTCATATGTCTAATATCTTTTGGAATAAATTCTATTTATACTTACACCTGAAGAGCACTGTTTTAATTTCTATAAACAAGTCTCTTAGTGACACTTTAAGACTTAGGTTATAGAAGGCACGAATTATAAATTTTTGGAATATACGCATAGTATTAGTGTTTGCCACATGTCGCCACAGTAGAATGCCATTACATTTTTATTGTACATTAACATGCAAAATTAGCTATGTTATAGATATATCATACAGCCCACTCCACCCACTTTGCGAATGTTGTCACTCCATCTTGCTGCAGGGTCCTACAAAGCATTTGTTGATCTTGTCTTTGCCGGTCTCTACTCCAGAACATTCCGACTCCGCGAACATCCACTTGGTACTTAAATCACCATGGCCTCATGAACATAGCCACTAGAAATAAACTCCACTTGGCTACGTTATTTTTTGAGGAAAAGTTAACGTTTTTAGAGCGTGGTGTTCGCTTTGCACTGCGATTAATTTGTCCTATGAATCATACAGCAATTTTTCTCGGTAGTTTCCGATTCGGTGCCATGAATTGATGAAAAAGTACCCTTCCACTAATAAAGAGCTTGATATATACAGGGTCAATTAATATAATTTAAAAAAAATAGCTTTCGGCACACTAGTCCAGCACGTAACAGCATTGTTACAGAGCTAGTATAAAATATTATTCGTTCTAAATATATCTTGCAAATTGTTATTTACTATAGTTTTGATTATCTACATTGATTAGTTTACGGCTAACGTTCAACGAAGTCATATGTCAACTTTACAAAATCAAACGAATAAAGAATCAAACAGAGTCGCTTTAGCTATTTACTCAACTCTATGTTTTGTCTAAATCTCTTAATTAGGAAGCGGATTATGAAGCGGTTTTTTTTAATAGATAGCGTGATTGAAAAAAATGGTTTATATGCATTATATATAGATAATATAGTACAGGACCTCTGATAAATTTAGAGCTTTCTAATGTAATGTCGTAATAAAAATATTTTCGTCATTTCTCTTGAGCTCTTTTAGTAGGTAAAACAACGCGCTGAATATTGTACATATTAAAAAGTTCACCATAAAAGCCCGTGATGGTATATGCCCATCACCTAAGGATAATCTACAATAACCATTTCTTATCATTTACATTTTACAGGAAAAAATGGCTCATTTTAAGCATCACATAATTTATCCTTTTGCAATTAATTAACAAAATTTACATTGCCAATTTAATGTAAATCAAAATGTCTTTACTGTATGTAATTTAAATTAAAGTTTTCGAAGATGCTACAGGCTTGCATTATTAAAGTGTGTAAATTTAACGTCTGACAAAAACAATTTTATATTGGTAACATGCTTAACATCATCACCATAGATAGATTTCTATGTAGGTTTGACGCCGAAATAGCAATATATTATATAAAACTAAATCAATCCGTAGCCTAACTAATTAAAAGTTACACGGCCGTTAAACATCCGATCAAAAAATTTAGTTATAATAAAACATTTTTAACATAAGGCCTTATCAACTGTTGATAGTAGTAAAGTTTTATACAGATCATAGGCTAAGACTCTTATTTAACTGATGTATAAGAACAAAATGGTTTTACAGTATGATAGCTGTTAGTCCATGCATTTTCTGAATATTGTCGAGATGAAATGTTGAATCATTTAAATTTTCAGCTATTCGAAGAAAAAGATCGCCCAAAAACTTTTTGATGTATTGAATTTTTTGATAACGAGGTTCCAATTTTTAATTACAACAATTTAAAAGTAAGATTCATAAGGGCGTAGTTTGAAAATCAAATTTGATAGAGGTAGAACAGAATGTGCCCATTACCTGAGTTTCAGGTCCTAACTATGGCAAAGGGCTCGACCGGCACTATAGAACAATGAAATACAAACAATCAGATCTACATGGATAAAATTAAAAATTATCACTGAGTAGCAAAAGATATCTAGCTCTAAAAACAATTTTTTAAACGTTCATATTACTTATTCTGAACCGTAGAAAGTTATATCTGGTTGACAAACATTTAGTTTTAAAATTGAACTCATGACTAGAGAATCATCTATTAGTGAACCTGGTAAACACATTACAAAGTGTAGAAACATATAAAAGCTCATACTTTTAATCAAAAGATGGAATTGTGTTTTACTGTATAAACTAGCTGTTCAATGATAAGTTATCATGAGTAAGTAGTTATTTTATAAATTATAGAAGTTTTAATAAAACAAATGATTATAAAGTAAGGTTTTTTTAATATTATTTTTTTCTTCCTTCTTAAAGGGGTTTACCCTGCATGTACATTTTAGCATTGTAGTAAACATGTCATCAATTCATTTTGACAGTTTCTAATCTGAAAATAATGACCAATAGTATATCACATGATATACAATCGCATCCTTGAGCAGTATAATACAATTTTAGCTCATACACAATTTGTTTTAATTTTTCAACACACTCTATTAGTTTTGTTACAGATATCTACGATGAGTAATTAGGTATTACATTTCATCCAATAAGGTGAGACTGAGAATATAAATTAATAAGGTATCACTATACCTGTTGTGTGACTGTTTAAAGTGTTCATCATTTCATCAGCCACTAAAAACAAACTTTTATTGCTATTTTGCTCGAGATGTGACTGCAAATACTCTCCAAGTATATTAATGTTGTTTTGCATTACAACAAACAGGTATAATATGTTGGAGATATACTAGTAATGAGTTGAAGAATTGTTTGATTTCGTAGTGATCATAATTTTAGAACACAAGAATGTAATGGAACAAACAATTCTAAGGTTTTCGATACTTCACCCACTGATTCACACAATGGAAACCATCAGATTATAATCACTCAAAATTAAAGTCAAGTGAAACATGAATTATTCCCTAAGTATATTAAAATTAATTTATTTAAGTAACAACACATACGATAATTAATAAAACATAAGAGATAATTATTTACTGATAAAGCTCATTTACTTTATTGAGCCAACTTCTTCAGTTATTTTGCGAGTGTGTGTATTCATCAAGACTAGATTTCAAGTTAATAACTTTAGTTAATTTATTATGTCGTTAATATCCCACTAATCTGATTTTACTGACTCTGTGTATGATTATATTTCATATGCAGAATATTTGATCATTGATTTATATTTTAGGCTAGTATTTAATGAGGTTATTCAAAATTTTATGGTTCAATGACCATTTTCTGCTTAGAAAGCAGGCTAAACCTTTAGGTAACAAAAATTATTACTTCATAATATAATTTATAATTTGATAATTCAACCAAATTAATCTCTTAGACTTAAGTCTTATAACTCTTTAACATTATTCACAGTACACATTTGAATACATAGTTATAGCTTTCCTAAGCTACTTTTGTATTAAATGAATAAGAGGAGGATTGAACTGCTGTTTAAGCATCCAACTACTTTTTAAGGTTGCTGGGAAACTTGGCTGCTTGGTAAATTTAGGAGTAATGCAGAATTATTTTGTTCAGCTATAATTTATATTAGCCTCCAGCATTTATCAGTTGCATCAGCTGCTCAAAGGTGGGGTAAGACTATTCCTGTGCATCCAACCGTCATCTAAGGTCTTCTTACATATACATTGTTATATATTAGCTTTGAGGGAAAAGGTTTAGGACAAGAAATAATTTGCATACCAATTAATCATATACCTATTCTATCAAACATGAAATTAGATGACATCTTTCTATGAAGTATGTCAGTTGCGAAGAAGTCTGCAGTACAAGAACTGTAACTTTAAATTACTAATTAAATTGTTAAATTATCAAATGAAATATATTCACCAGGCATTTTAGTTTTAAAGTTACTGGTACTTGTAAATTAATTGTGATTGAAGTTTATATATAAAACATAATGAATGGTGAATACTATATTTACTTCAATATACTAAAAAATCTTAATGAGTTATAATCATAGTATAAGGATATTTTATTGCTTTAAAATTAAACAAACATTTCTCGCTGTCACTCTTTCTAAAGTTTCAGTATATGTTATTAATTGAATAAATATGCTATTTGTGTCAAATTTTAGCTAATAGTTTAGACTTTCATTATTAGGTACTAATTTATTTCAAGACCAGCTTATAACATATTTAGTGCATATTAATACCAAATTTATAACTTGTAACTCACTTGTTTTACCTCTAATTGTGATATTCTCTTTATTTTATAAAGTTTGTTTAATAATTCAGCCAATTATGTACCCTCCAAGGACTATAATTTTAAAAGGCTCAAAGTTGAATATTTGTTAACTGGGTCTGCAAACTATTATTTAATTTTTATACAGATGCACAGAAATAAGAAAATGTAAAGAAAAACAAATTCTGAGTAATATTACATGCATGTTGTTTTATAGCATAATAAAGTATTAACAAAAGCTTAAACCACGAACAAATATAAACCTAAAAATATAGACCGCTACATAAAACCTAAATAAACTTTTGCAATCAACAATTTTATAAGAATGTTGACTAAACTTGAAATAAAATATTTCAGAGATTTAGTAGACTTGTTCTAGTACATTCTAGCACTCATTATACCTAGCTTAATAACTATAGGTATATTGTTTGTTTATGACTTCTAATTATAAAGTGATATCATAGTTTAATAGTTTAAAGTTGATTATATGCAGTATTTTAATAACTTTGAAAAGTTAGGCTAAATGAGTAATTCAATGAACATCATCATAGTAAAACATATGTTATATGTTACTATTATATACTTTTCATGTTAAAACAGCATTTATATTGGTACTGGATTCTATTCTACTCCATAGAATACACAAATATTGACATAAATTTTGTCAACCTAAATTACTTTAAAGTTGCTTCAATTAAAACATCTTAATAATATATATAAAGAAATTAAACTTCACTACTTGACGAGGCGGATGGTAATTAGTTGACGAGGCATATTTATGCAAATTTCCATTGATAATTGTGCAGTCTCCTAAGCTCCGAACAAGCCTTTTAAAAGAGCGTATATTTTTAAAGGGTTCTTCATCCGAAGTAAAACGACTTGCTCAAGTCATCTCGCTTTGTTTTACTTACTGTCTCATTTTTTGAAGAAAGAACACGTTGTGGCTCCAACTTTTACTTTAAGATTCTAACAACATTTTAACACATAAAGTAGATTCGTTACTTATTTTGTAATAGAAAACTTTTTTCATTTACGAAAAAAATTAACTAATCGAATCACAAGAGTACAATGACGTATGATAGCAAAATTGTTAAAGTTGATAGTCCCAACTGGTAGTACTAAATTCTAAAAGGTATGACTGAAAATTTATCTATTTAGAGGACATTAGTATTTTTTCATCTCATTGCTGTGTTTTCGAATTCAAAGAATAATAGTACAGGGTGGCCATAAGTCCTTTGAAAAGTAAAATTGAATAAACGAACCGGTGCGGAGAGCGGTGCAGGGGAAGGGGGAGTAACTTGGTTTCTGGAAATTAAGTCGCGATGTAGCGTTTTACCGGAGCGGACCGTGCATTTGTGTGCGCGAGTTTTATAAAAACGACAATTCGGCAACCGTTGCGTGGCGTAAATTTCGAGAACACAAAGGTTTACACAACTTTGACGACACTCCAACTGTTTAAACGATTAAGAACTGGGTTGCTAAGTTCGAGGAGACCGGTTCGACGTTAGATAAACCGCGGTTGGGTCACCCAAGGACGTCACGTACAGAACAAAACATAGACATTCGCGAAAATCCGACACAGTCAACTCGCATCGCATCGCGCCAAAGCATTAAACGTATCCAGGACATCGTTACAACGGATTTTGAAGAAATATTTACATATGCACCCTTACAAAATTCAGTTGGTTCAAGAATTGAAGGAAACTGACGGTATTCATAGACAAATTATGCAATGAAATGTTGAATCGGTTTACTCTTCAATAATCATATGTTCTCTGACGAGGCTCATTTCCATCTTAAGGCATGTTAGTAAACAAATTCGCCGCTATTACCCCATCAATCCAAAGACTAGCATCATGAGCCTCATAGTCCGGAAGTGATTGTTGGGCTGCTATGTCAGCCCATGTATCCTAGGGCCTTACTTTGAGGATGGCAGAGGGGCGAGATTGTTACGCTGGACGATATAGTGGCTATGATCGACAGGTCTTTCATCCAGGTCAAAACTTTCAGGCTTTAATGCCAGGACGTGGTTTCAACAGGATGGGGTCACTTCACACCTCTAACACTGCTATGCGCTCAGTCAACTTTTTCCTGGCAAAGTGATCTCAAGAGGGACATTTCCTGGCCTCACGTAGTCCAGATCTGACCACGATGGATTTTTGTGGACCTTATGCTAAAGTATACGACAAAACTCGCGGTCAATTAGGCCTAAAAGAAAATATCCCAGAGAAATGACAAGACATTTCAGCAGTGATGTCCGCGCAGTCATCGACATTAGACGTCGTTTGAAGAGTGCCGTGATCGCAACGGAGTTACATTTAGAAGATGTTATTTCTAAAAATAATTCGTTTTAAGCTTTTTGTAAAAAAATTTAATTCATAATTAATTAGTTTATTTTAATAATTTTTTTTTTCATATCAAAGGACTTATGGGCCATCCTGTATTATTTTTCATTACACGTAAACTAACTTAAATATAAACCACAATAAATCTAAAATAATATTAAATCATTGACATTTGAGTTGACTGCACTTGCGTTGCCTTTCTGTTTGTCTATTAATACATATTTTCAAGTGAGTTAAAAAACAGATGTATAATAACTTCACAACGTTGACTTGTTGGGATGCCTATTAATAAACATTAAACACCTTTATAAGCAATGAATAGTTACACAAGAAGGAGTCTTAGTTAGTCTTATACAGTCCTTATACAATGTGTAACTAATACACGTTGAACATAACGCTTAACATATGTCGGTGGTCCTATGTCTATTTAGTTTTTTTACACTATTATATTTCAAAACCTAAAAGGGCAGAATAATAAAATAACTTATATTTTGCTGGCCGACTAGATATCGAGAAGAATTAAGCGCTACAAAACTATTATTATTAAAAGTTCGCCCAGATGAATGTTTGCTTACACAGTTTGTTTTCAAACAATCGGATAATTTACAATATTACATAAACTGTATTAACTTAATCTAGGAATTCATAAGTACTGTTAGCTAATACTTAAGAAACACGATCTTGTTAGATGGAGGGAAAGAACGTTTAACACAAGATCATTGAAAGAATCAGCTATTCAGGAAATGTTTGAGGGAAACTAATTCTGATGAAGGACTCATGGTACATAGGAATCTAATAATAACGTTTTTTTTACACTAGTCTGAAGGTCCATTACAAAATATGAAAAAGTGTATACCATAAATTATATTATTGAATGGAATTAAATTTTGTAAACATCAGTTCTGGTGTTTTACTGAATATTCATTCATCATCATCAAGCCTGTGACAGTCCACTGCTGGAATGGTCTCCCTAATACACTCTATCCATTAGGGGTTTTGACGTGACCACCACTGTTGGTCCACTGCGGTTTGGTGGCGACGACTTTTACATGCCCATCCGACGCATGGATCATCTTACTTCTAGATGATGTGTGATCAGCCCAAATTGCCTAACTAACTAGAAAAAACAATGAAAATTTGTTGAGACCCCGCAGGATTCAAACCCACGATTCGATATTTTATGTCGACTAAAAATGTCATCATATTATGAAAGTTAAAATATTATAAACATGATTAACTTACTTATGATGAACATAAGACAACGTAAATATTAAACTTTAGGACAGTGATAGTGTAATGACCATTATAGTTTACTTACTTAGCCTGATGTAAGTTATGTACGAAAAGGTTTTTTTTAAGATTTTATATTAAACAACAAGATTACTTGATTTTAAATAATACTTATTATTATTTTGTGTTGCCTCCGCTGTGCTCAATACAGCTGAGTAAACGTCGGCGAATGAACTCCATAACATTCTTTCAAAAATCTGGTTATGGTTAATTAGGGGTGGTCTTCCATTCTTTGCTCAAACCTTCAGGCTACCCCGTCCTCAAACCTCTGCACCCAATGGCTCACAGTATTCCTCTAAATAGACCCTTTTTAACCCTGAAAAGTAAGCACTGGTATATTAAATAAATAAATTAAAAGAAAAAAATAAAAAAGCCTTTTATTTCTCGCATCATAATAAGTACAATACAATTTGCATGCAAAACTTAATTAGTCTAATAGTTACAGGTATTCGTTTCATTCCTTTTATGTTTACATTATAAATTTTGTTTCAATCATTAATTTTATTTTATTACAAATATGATAAAATTGAATTATCTCGTGATTATAATAACTATTTAATTAACAATTACAAGAAACAGTTTTTTTTTTTTGCAAAAAAATATTTAAACTGACATTTATATAATTTATTTTATGTAATCAAAATAATTGATCAAATCAATCTATCAAAATCAAATCATATAATATAATAAAATTGTAATGTAATAAAATTTTATTTCCTTATAATTAAAAAATGAAAATTCAATAAATAATTTTACTTTTCTGACAATTGCCTTAACGTATACGTATTTATTTATCTAAGTATATTTATTGTCACTTTCTGGATGGATAAAAGGTTGCGAGAACCCTCTCAATGGAAGGTAAGAGGCCTCCAAATTTAACCATTGTTCTCTGTCAACTCGCATCCAATTAGTACCTATTATTTTTGTAATGTCGTCTGTCCAGCGCATTTGGTCTACCTATTTTTTCTTTGTCCGATGGCCCTATCCATGATGTTGTTTTTAGTCCAGCGGTTATCTTTTAGTCGTCTACATGTCCTGCCATCTCCATTTTAGCTTTAGCGAGTAGCTAAGAGCGTCTATACTTTAGTTTTCTGCCTTATAGAAGCATGCGAATTTTTGGATATTTCTAATCTTCATTACGCTTCTTTCCATACTTCTTTGGCTTGTTACGATCTTATTTTTTTATTTTATTTGTAAATTTCACGTTTGGCAGCCGTATGTTTATGAACTTGACTTTTAATCTTTAAAGGCATTTCGCTTTTTAGAATTCTTTGAGACTGCAAAATTTTTTCCAAGCGATGTTTACTCTGTCTCTACTTCTAATTCATTGTTGTTTTGTTGGAATGAAATTTGTTTGCCAAGGTAGATATAGGCATCAACATAGGTTAAAGGTACATTTCAGATATATGGGTAACCTAATATGGTTTGTCATTACATTTGTTTTACTAGGTTGATTTCTAGCTTACTTGCGACTTCTTCGTGAAGCGAGTAAACCATTAGTTGTAGTTGGTTTATATTTTCTGATAGCAAAACTATATCGTCGGCGAATCTAAGGTGACTTAGGTAGGATCCATTTATATTTGTCCGATTTTTTCCAGTTTAGGTTGCGGATAATATACTCTAGCACCGCAATAAATATTGTTGGGAGATCAGTCTCCTTGCCTAACACCTCTTTTAATATATATGAGTGGTCCGGTAGTCTCTAACTTCACTCTACTGGTACTGTGGTCGTAGATGTTTTTTATGACTTGTATAAAATCTAATTCTACGTTCTGAAAGTGCAAGCTTCCAAATCGATGTGTGGTATAGGTATCGAACTTTTTAATAATCAATGAAAACAGCAAGAGTGGTCTGTTGGAACTCTTGAAATTTTTCTATTACCATCTCCAGCGAGTAATATGGTCAACTGTAAGAAGCTCATCTAAAGCCTCCTGTTCTACAGGTGGAAGTTTTCGTTGTTTCTTTTATTTTTTCTATTATAGACGAAAAAAGACAGATATCATTTGGATCACCTTTTTGTAGATCAAAATTATTTCGGATTCGGACATTGGTATGGAGTGTTTTTGTCGTTCAATACATATTGAACAATCGAGTTAGAGGTTTCGTTAGATATTGGTATCCCGGTTTTATTACTTCATTGGTGATCTTGTCGAGTCCTGGGCTTTTATTCCATTAATCACTTCTTCTTTCATGATAATTGCATTTGATTCTATTTTAGGACTATCACTTCTCGGCGTTCCACGCGGGTTGATTTGATGCGCTATAAAGGTTTTTGTAAAAATCAGTTGCTATTTTAAGTATTTCCGGTCTATTTTGTGTTATTTTGTATTATCTTTCAACTCTTCAATCCACGACTTATGTATTCTTAGTTCTTTATACGCTTTTGACGCTCCCGTAGCATTTAGACATCTTTCAAGGGTTTCTTCAGATGCACCTTTGTAGTCTTGGTTGATATATTTACTGATTAGTTTAAACAGTGCTGTCAATTCGTGTTTTAAAGCTCTTGATTTCGGTTTTGTCTTATGTATTTTGTCTTCTGCTTGATTAAGGCCTTTGTGCGTGCTGATATTATTTGTTTGTTATCATTGTTCGGTGTTTGCTTTTGTGCTTCTTTAAGGCTGGTATCAATTGCGTTTAATATTTTATCATAGCAATTTGAACGGTGTCCTCAACATTCCAGGTCGGTACCATATTTGATAATAAATTTTCAGCATGTCATGTAAATTTGCACTGTCCTCGTTCTTTAACCGGGACCTGAGACATTGACCAAATCTGCGGTTTCTTGACATTGAAAGTATGTTGAAAGTGGCTCTAACAGGTCTGTGGTCCGATGGTAAGTGATGTTTAAGACTTGTACATTGTTTACTTTTCTTAGCATGTTTGTTAGAATGAAGTCTATTTCGTTTTTGTTTTGCCATCAGGTGATTTCCAAGTCCATCTCTGTTTGTCGTTTTTTGAAAAGGTGTTCACAATGTGATTATTTTCGTTCGCGAAATCTATAAGTCTGTTTCTGCATGTTTCTATTTCCATATCCATATCGTCCCGTTATAATTTCGTATGGTTTGGTTGACTAATCTTGCGTTAAAGTCGCCCATGAGTATTATATTATTTCCTGAGAGACTTATTGCGTTGTTAACATTACTGTAGAAAAGCTCTATTTCTTCATCCTTTGCAGCCTCTGTTGGAGCGTACACTTGAATTATACTTAAGTCTAAATTTTTAGTATGAATCCTTAAAAGCGCTACTCTTTCTGTTAGTCCCTTGAAATTTTTTATATATTTTTTTAAGTGTTTCTTAACTATAAAACCTACTCCATATAGTCCGGGGGTTTCTCCGATGTAATAGAAAATAAATTCATCGTGATCTTCTATTTTGTTACCGAGTTTTCTGACTTCAGACAGACCAAGAATATCGTACTTCACGTTTTTCAAAGATTCTTTTAATTCCAGCAGGCGAGTGTACGTCGATAAAGTTTTTACATTGTACGCTATATTTAGGATACCTTGATTGTAATTTGGAGGGTTTTGGTCGTTTTCCCCCACGAGGACCAATCAGCTTGGGGGAGAGTATTGACTAGTTAATTGTTTGTTTTTACTTTTATGTACTTGTTTGTGCTCGCTAGGTTTTAATTGCTATTGTTGCTCATCGGTTTGAGTTTTCTGGATTGAGTGCGATCGTAATCTCATCACATCAAAGGGATTTACACTATTGTTCTTGTAAGTGACCAATGGTTGTTGTTTCTTTAAAAGTAAGGATGTTTTAGGAGAAGTAGATGATTTTCTTTTCAGTTTCTCTGGCATTAACGTTCTCTTTAACAACGAGTTTATCATATTTTAGATATGCAGTTTTTCCTTTTGTTTTCTCTCTATTAACTTAGGTATAGTGCTTTTCTCTTTGTTATCACTTCTTTTGGGTAGTCAGTGAGTGACATATAATTCTTTTCAGTTTTCTTTTATTTTGCATTATTTCTCGTTTTTCCACCACTTACTAAGAAAGCAGCGTTGGTCTCAGTTTTTCACCATTATTTGTTGCACTATTCGGTGAATAAAATTAACATCAAAATCTTCTAAAGTTATGTTTAACTGATTCAAAAGCGTTTCTTTATATTTTATAATTCTGTTGATGATTTCTCCTGTTCCTTCAATCCATAAATAACTATATTATTTTTTTCTTTTCTTTCTCTAGATATTCTAACTTATTTTTCAAGTTTTCTACGAAGTTTTAACAACGTATTTTCTTCTAATATTGGTTTTAATTTTTCATCGATTTTTCTAATATTGTGGTTGTTAATTCCTGTTTGTTTCTTCATTTCTAATCTCATTTTATTAAATAGAAGTTCAAATTGATCTCACCGTATGTTTTATGAAGATATATTTCAGTTTTTAAATTATTTTAAATGTAAATATATTTTATTTATAATATCTATTTATTTTTTCCACAGCTTTTATTGGCAACAGTAACAAACAATCAGTTCAACGGTGTTCTGTAGTTAGTCTAAACTGTTACCAGACATCTATTGTTTGTTGTAAAACTTTTCTTTTGACGTAAGTTCAGATTATTGGTATCTCAGCGACACCTGTTGTCGAATAGCAATATTAGTTTCAATTAACGGTGAAATTTGAATTTGAATTTTTAAAATCTTTAACACTTTTCTTTTACTTTACTTTCTATGTTTGGAAGTTTATTATATTTCACATTAGGATATAGATATGTACATTTGAGAAAGTTTTAATGCATCTGATCACTTTAGCAGTATTATTTATTAACTTTTTTAGGATGTTAGGTTTTTGCTTTTATCTAGTAACTAACATTTTTCCCACTTAGATAACACTCTCACTTGTAAATTGCACTATATCACTTGCTAAAAAACTGGCACAACCTTCAAATAACACCTTTAAATATTTTTCCGTCACTGTTAAATACAGAGCCGATGCTTAATAATGTTTACTTTACGGCGCCACCTAGCGGAACTGGTATATTACCTTATTTAAAAAAAAAAACACCACATCTTTTAGAATAGTTATATAATAAAAAATATAAAATAATATACTAACGGATAAGCCAGTTGCTATTTCACCTATGTCTAATCCATTCATATGTAAAGCCACAATATTTGCTTTGAATACCATAGATATAATACTAGTAGACATGTTGAAAATAATATTGAATCGAATCACGGGAATAACACAAGCATTCATAACTAAGTTCAAAAACCAACAACGTTATTTATTTTCTCTAAGCCAGTAATTATTTAATTTTATATTAAATCCACCTTTATTTATGTTGACCTTTGTGAAAGTTAACAAATAATATTATCCCTTAGAAACATGTTTTATACATCAACCTGATATTAATTTATAATAAGTCAGATCGAAGGTTCGAACCAACATCCATAGCATTATAATTCGCATGCTAGAAACACTTGGTCACGGATTGCTTACTTATTATTAGTGTCCAAGCGAAATTTCAGTTTGGGTTTCTGTTTCGGCCTCTGTTTTCCAAAAATCGTGTTTTGGCGGCAGTTTCGGTTTCGGCCAAATAAGGCCGAAACTTTTGTCGAAACCGAAACCTTTTTCCGAAGTGGATTGTCATCCAAACTAAACGACTTCCAAATTATAGCAAAAAATTAAGTGTATGTATTTTAGTTTGGACAACCATTCCAAGTTAACTAAAAAGATTGACAATTTTTCTGAGGAGGAATTAAAAAGTAGTAAGAACTTGCTAAAAATAAGGCAGAATTTATGAATAACTGAAACACATTTTGTCATAAGAAATTTAATTTGATAAAATAATTATTATATTTAAAAAATTATATGTAAAAAAATTATTCCCAACTGTATTTATAGAGAATGATAATAATGGGAATTACGTCACGTGAGTTTCGGTTTCGGGTTCGGCCGAAACTGATGGCACGGCTGAACATTCGGTTCCGGTTTCGGTTTCGGCGGGAAGTTTCGGTCAGACTCTACTTAAATTAACGTTAATATTCGTTTCGTGTGAGAGTTAACTTAAATGAAAAAGGTCGCAAGTATCGCTAGTGTTGACGCTCTACTATCCATAGAATGATTTTTTCAATGCAATAACTTTAATGTTGACTTAAACTGTACTAATTTTAATGAGTTTTAAATATGCCGAAATACAGTTTTGTAAAATGTAAACATTAAAATGCTTATTGTGGGTTATTCTTAAAACATAGAAAAATATATATTATAGAAATGTTCCATGTAATTTATTCTAGGGCAATTCAAGTAGCAATAAGTCGATTACGACTACCTCGGCCGATCTATGTTAGAGATCAGCCAACTACGTAGGAGATATAGTATAGGTAGTGCACAAGTGTACACGCAAACACAGGTGCACTCCCTGTTTCTTTATATTCTCAAAGCCCGATGGGACGGATAAACGACTCTACTGGAGAGGAGGGCGCAGGACCTACTTTTTACATGCCCATCCGACGCATCGATCATCTTATTTTTCAGACAATTGCGTGCTCAGCCGAAATTGCCATAACCAACTAGGAAACTAGTTGGTTAGGGCAAGTTGGGCTGATCAAAAAATTCAAAAAGTTTATTGTTAAAATATAATTTTTGAATTTAAACTAGAAGTTCCTTAGATGGAGATGTCTGACGCCAGAGAGCCTCAATTCACTCGCATTCAGCATACGAATACTGTAATAGCATATTTTGCTTTCTATTGTAATCTTCTTCTTCTTTTTATTTGGAGTGGCTCCACCAAGATACTCTTGGTGATTCTGCCAATGTCAAGGTTGATTGAAACAGGTAGTATGCAATTGACTATTGTAATCGTCTTATGATAGAAAAAATCACAAAAATCCGTAAGGGTAAGGGGATGTACATTCCCATTTAATATTACTTGGTATGCTTTAGTATTACCTTCAAAACGTTTTTATTTTTATTTTTTTGATATTCCTAATTTTTCTAGAAAATTTAAATTTTGCATGAAATAATTGATTTTTCTAAATTGGTTAAACAACGTATGTAGAAGAATGATTAACAAAGTTTGCTCTTATTCATCTTTTGTCAATCTTCGCCTTAGAATCGAATTATTTGTTTATCATCAGTTGACCTTTGTACTGCCTCTATCGATAAATGATGGCCTAAGATTTTGTTTGATATAAATACCGGGAATTCGTAATGAATAGAAATGCTCGAAATGAATTAAGTTGAAATTAACTTCATTAATTTTAGCATAACTAACGAACAGCTATTAATTTATTTATATATAAGAATATGCAAATTTATTTTTAAAAAATAGTAACGTTACTTCCATTTACTTTTAGCTCTTATCTTCTCTCTTCATCTTCCAGTGCCGTTAAATCAGATCAACCGTTCCAGAGACTATTCAAAACAAACAGACAGATTTAAATTATCAAAACGTTGTTTTGTTACACATATACGGTTTAACATTACAAGGTGACCAACTTAAAGCGGTGAAGTAAAATCAAAACAATTATTTTACTAACCAACATATTTATTTGTGTATTACAAAAAACTTGTCTAAATTAAATAAAAATGTGTTTTTTTTCTATTTGTTTAATCTAGTTTTCATACTTTTAATTTCTCTTCGTACAGATCAATGAAAATAAATATTCGAAAATCTATCCGAGAAAAACTAAAACTAAAAGATTTTAGTAAAATAAATGTGAAATTGAACAAGCTTAATCAGTGTGCCTGGTGTCACCTATGTGTGCATCTAAAATTTTCAAATCAGCCAGCCTAGCGGGGTTAGCTAATTGATGAAATCAAATAGTTTTCGCGCACGTGAGCCCAGTGCCCGAGCGTGTAGTAACGAACTTAGCTTTTATTAGCTGCGACAAAGATCTACTAAACATAATATTCCATAAACATCTAAAGTTATGATTTTTGTTCAGTTTATCAACATGTAAATATTTATTTTACATATTCATTTTGTACAAAAATGTTGCAAAGATATTGAATTTATGTTTTGAAGTTTGCACAGTATAAACTGCAAGCATTTTACGGAATGTTTTGATCGTAACGGTTTATTCATAACCCCACTAGATGATAGTACCATAGTGTAAATAAAGAAAACTAAAGAAGGTTTTACAGATGGTAAATTAAGTATTTCATAAAATGCAACATATTTAAATTCTTATTTTAAAAAAGTATTATATATTAAAGAAGTATTTATTTATCTAAATACCTACTTGTTTTATGTATAATTGATTTTATTAAATTAATATAATTATAATTATAATTATTTTATTAAAGAAAATATAATCGTACCATTCAACAAAATATATTAAACTCTAGTGTTCGCTCCATGTATTATTTCTTTTATCGATGAATTAAGTGTACGAGTATTCGTAAAATGGATAATAAAACTTTTTTTATAGTTCGTATACCTACGCGATAGGAGGATATTGTGAAAAATATGTATTATTAAGACTCGTCGAATTTCACCTATTAAAACAATAATCAATTTATGAACTGCGCAGCATGTTTCAAATAATATGCAGAATAACTATTAAATTTCTTAAATATTCTTTGCCAGTTAATTTTGATATGACTGGATGATATTTCAGTGCCACACTGTACGTGTTTCATCAGATAAGTATCCGGCATGGTTTCTCTTGTTTGCGAATCATACTCTTTCCTAAAATTCATGATGGTAGGTCCTGATACTGGTGATAGGTCCCTTTTACAGGGGACCGTCTGGTAGGTACCACTACGGGCCTTCTTCTGCCTTAAAGTAGAGTGTTTTCACACTGTCTTCCGGCTTGAAGGGCACCGTAGCTAGCGTTTTACTGGTAAATGAGACTTAACATCCTTTGACTCAGAGGCAGCGCGTTGGTGATACCAGTATTGCCGATGTCTATGGGCGTCGTGAACACTTCCATCAGGTGGCTCGATTGCTCGTTTGCCTACGAAGGCAATAAAAAAATGCGGAATATAAGTTCTTGAATTGATTTCATTCATTAATATTCCACACTGCCTGGCACTCTAAAAATATCTTACCAAATTTCTAATGAAATACACAAAATAACATCAGCTTTGTAATAAATTAAGACTGAATAAAAACATTGCATGTTATCACTGCAGTATATTTAGTATTACCGTGGTCAACATGACTGTTATTATTTTAATAGTTTTTGCTCCTAAAAACTTACATGTTTATATTTTATAAACCAATTAACCATCTGAGCTTATTGTTTTATAGATAACTACCATCACTGACCCACCCATTTCCAACAACTTATGCCTTAATAATAAATGTTGAATTAATTACATAGAAAACAAATGTATTTAGGTACCATACTGGTTTTTTTTTGTTTTGTGTCACTGAATTTTTTTTCGGAGATAAGTTAAAAATTAATATTTCATTTCAGAATTGTTTCTATTAGAATTGTAGCAACCGCGCGTTATGAAACAGAAGAGCCTGTTATCTAAAAAATCAAAAATAGGTCACAGGAAAAGGAGGCGCAAAAGATTAATTGTGTAAGAAAAATAGCACAATTCTCTTAATTCACTTAATTGTATGTATTGTAATATCACATATTTTATAGTTAAGATTTTCCTAATCAATCTAACATCTGTGGGTACCTAAAAGTTTTTTTTTAATATTTTTTTAATTATTCAGTACAGTTTAGTTTTTGAATATTTTCATTTAACCTTTAATTTATTATTTAAATTATTATGACTATGACGTATTTCATTTTATCCTCAAATTTTAGTCCTTTTATTCAAATATTCAAAGCAAAATGCAAAGTAACGGTAAGACTACACACACATATATATTCATGTATTTACACAGCACCCTAATACAATTGCAAATTGAGTGTTTGTACCGCTTTTCCGTCACTTCCTGGTTCCTGACAGAATGCTGAATGACTGCCCAGTGGGCCAATGCCTCGGCTCGATTCAGATGCTTCTTTACTACCACTTCTAAAGCGTTGGCTCTGGGAGTAGAAGTCTGCAGATACTCCAGCGACATTTTGAGGTGTATTATTATCAAGCCTTTACTCATCAATTTGCTTAAGAGAATAATATATAACATAAAAGTATTGTGGTTCATATCTTAATTATTGAACAATTTATGTACAATATAAAAAAATTGAGAATGTTTAGGTCCCAAATGACTATAGTTAAATAAGATTTAAAACTTTAATAGGCATGAGCCTGGAGGCATAAACTGCATATCCTTTAAATATGGGTTCGCATAAAACGTATTAAATTAAGTTAAAGAAAATTAAGACATCTAAAAAATCGGTCAAGGCAGATGATTTTGAAGATGGTCATCTCTGTCAATTCAAATTATTTTCTATAGCGTTATCCAAATAAATAGCCACCCCGCACTACAAGCAAAGAAATGAAAATTAAACACGATGCAATCTAGCTTTCGCTGATTAGTTTATTACTCACTGATTAATACTAATGTCAAAACTGACCCCAATTCTAAGAAATTACTAGCTATATTTTGGTGAAAATTTAAATTAGTCCAGGTAAGCCTTTAAAGCAAACATCTCGAAATTTGTAGACTCTTAGCTAACCTTATCGAATTATTTTGTATATTTTGCAAAATAATCGATTTAATGAAAAATGTTTTTCAGTTAGGAAGGCAAGGATTCGACACTCAGAAAGTTAAGAAGGACTGTACATAGAAAGTTTTATCCTGTGGTCAATATTTTTAACCCTAAGGTTACAATATTATTTAAGTTATTAAAGAGCTTTAACTGACAACAAAATAAAAAATCAAATTAATTTAATATATTTCAGCAAAACCAAATTAAAAGAAAACATTTGTGTAAACAATCCGAAATATAAAGTGTTATATATCACAAAATTTAACCTCATCCTAAAACTGCACATCTATTAATAGCAGTGGTAGGAATATAAACCGACCGAAAATGTCAACTCGGTCACCGTTAGGCATAATCCAATGACTTCATAACACGATAGATATCGCTAGGTGTCCTGTTTTAAAACAATTTAAGCTTTGGGTTTATAATTGATGCAAAATACAATTCTGCAACAATAATAAGACTGAACCGAGCATTAGATAAATTTTATATTTTGACCGATTTCTAAATAAAAAATACTCAATCTAGAGCGTGTGTTCTTTTTTTGTTTTTGATACCTCGTTGCAATGCTCTCAGTGATTCGATATTGTTCATTCTTTTGTTAAATGATAGATATTAGTTCCTATTGGTCCCATTTTTTATAAATTTGTTTTGTAATAAGTGGTTTAATAGAAATTTCAAAAATAAAAAAAATTACGGCACCACAAATCACAACCTACGTGTGTGAACCTAGGTTTAACAATTAATCCACATTAAAAGGTAGACATAAAGTAAGTTTTACATAATCGTACAACTTGAATTGGTCTACAGGAAATCTGTAAATGTATAAATCTATGTCGTCAGAATAACGCACAATAAGAATATTAATGTAAATATATTTAAAAATTGCAATCAGGCATTGCAAACGCCGTTTTAGCCTAAAGAGATAGAATTAAACTATGTTTTACATAATTCTTAAATTAGTTTACAATAGAGTCTGCGAGAGCATATATGTAGGTTATAAGAATAACCCACAATAACCATTGTAAAATTTAAGTTTTTTATTACAATCGAAGATTATCTGCATATAATATTTTTAAATAACACTGAAATAATTACTTCGCACTTCAAATTTTTGATGCTATAAACAAAAAGCAGGAAAGAGGGCTAGATCTACAGGGTAAGTATTAAGAGTCTATATCTACAAAATAAACGGCAATACGTTAAGACGTTCAAAACGCCGCCGCCAGTATTGTGAAGTTATCGATCGTGTGCAAAAATACAGGCAAGCGAACATTTTAATGTCAGTTAATTTCTATGTCGTGAACAAGGCTAAAGAAAATAGCATAGTTTTAAAATCATTACAACCTCACAACTATCAAAACTGCAGCTCCTGGATGTCGGTGTATATGGCCACTTAATAACTACATCAGAGGGCAACATGCAAATTGATGCAACAATCCTAGCAAAACAATAACGATTTGTAATACTCGAGCAATATGAGAGACGCTTTCCCATGTAGCGTTTACTAAGACCTTGCACTCGAGACAATCTTTCAAGACTCGGATTTTACATCGTCAGGCTGGCTGGCGAAGGTGACTGATAGTGGTGTGGTGGCATATTAAATTTGATTTAGGACAAATATTGCAAAAAATATTTGTGATCTGACATAATAAATTTATTATTTTATATAGGTAGGTACTTACCTACTGGTTTTTGGGCACGTTACGCACCTGGACTGAGATAAATTACGATAAGTCTCATTATTCATACTAAATTTATTGTAGCATATTTTTCGATTAACATAATAATGTTTATTTCATACTCTTCAAATTGATAACTAGTTTATAGTTTACTAAGCGACCCGGCTCGGCTTCGCACGGATTGGATGTAATCTGGACCTATCTTTCGAAATATTCATTTAATTTACAAACAACTCAATTAATCTATATTGTATGGTCAATGTTTTTAAGGTAGTTAATTGTATAAGGAAAGATGCTGTATTGTTTGAAATCACTTCGTAAATATGAATAACATTTTTTCTGTAGGTTGTTGTGTAGGTTATCCTAAAATGATAGACAAATATCATCGCAGGCTTTTTTGTCGACCTTTCATTTATCTCTTATGATTCAACCAGCGTTTCCAATCTAAGCGCAAAAATTTAATAATTTACAATATCACATTTAGGAACCTGCTAAATTTGTCCTGCTTCCTCCTAATAAAATTTTATGATAAATATGAAATATATCGCACTACGTATACGTATGTAAAATATATATAGTATTTTAATACTCTTTATAAAATTTTTTATTCTTGTATTTTTTTAACTGTACCCTACCAGTCAAAGTCTAAGTCAAAGTCAAGTCAAAGTCAAACATCTTTATTCAATATGGAAGCATTACACTTTCTTATTGATAGTCAAATAATCTACCACCGGTTCGGAAATGGAAGTCTCTGGCCTGAGAAGAACCTGGCGTAAGAAACTCAGGGACTTTCTTTTTCCTTATTCTTCAATAAATTTTACAAAATTTTACATAAAACCTTACATTTTACTACTTTGAAATAGCCTGGAGTGAACAGTTCTTACACAATATCCTATAATACACAAACGTTCCTTTACAACTTTTTTAAATTTATTTACAGATAAAAGGTGAACGTTTTCTGGTATTTCATTGTAGAAGAGTATACATTGTCCCATTAAAGATTTCATTGTTCTTCGGAGCCTAGTTTTTGGAAGAACATTAGTATGCTTATTCCTATTATTTATATTATGTGAGTCACAATGTTTTACAAAATCATTTTTATGTTTATGAACATACATAATATTTTCAAATATGTATTGAGAAAAAACAGTCATTACATTGATTTCTGAAAACATTTTTCTCAGCGATTCTTTGACCCAGGTTAAAGACTGCTCGAATCGCTCTTTTTTTAATTATAAAAAAGAAAGGAAGTCTAAAATAAAGGAATTGATTTAATTTTCTTAAAATGTAAAATATAAACTTTTTCAAGAGATCATGCCACGACGAGTAAATTATTGACATCCAAAAAGTATACTAATTCTAGCTGTTACCCGTCACTTCATCCGCGTGGAATAGGACAAATGTCCGCGAGGTGTATTGAAATATACTGTATATTATAATAAAAATAAGGTATTTTTGACCGACTTCCCAAAAGAATGAGGTACTCATTTCGGAGCGTATGTTTGATATATGACCTCATTGCCCCACTCCTGGTGCTCATATTTTGCTCATGTTTTTATTAGATGACATTCGGTGCCATTTTTTAAATCAGTTTGTATTTTAGTAGTTTAAATCCAAAAATCACAACCTCGTGCTCTCAAAGATAAACTTAAAGACATAATTGTACTTCTTTAATTGGTTTATGATAAAATCCGCAAGCGCATTTATCTATATTTAAAGAATAACCCACAATGACCGTTTTAATGTAAAACCTTGTTAAAAATTGCAATGAAGTATTTTCAAGGTTAATTTAAGGTACAGTGTACATTTACATAAGAGTTAATGCATTTAAAAAAAAATATTCTATGTACATAAAACGGGTCATACATGACATTTTGATTAAATAAATAACTTAAAGGTGTAAGAGTTTGGCTGTTCGAAATCGCTCGGTGTTTCTTGAGGGATTTGAAGTCCCATATTGCAAAAAATGGTTATCTAATTAAAATGGTTTTATTTTTGTTATAATGGGAACAATGATGCCCAAGATCTAATGGCCAAACAGGTACTTTTTAGATAAATTAAACAGTGGATAACATTTTACCTTAAAGAAACTGTGTCCCACTTTTATCGTAACCCATTGGCAATATCATTTCACGAAAACCTAACAGCTTATCATTATTAAGACTATCAAGATTATGATTAAATGATTAATTAGAGATGACTGGCGTAATGGTGTAGATTAATCTTGAAACAATCCCGAAACTATGGGCAATCTAAAGGCTATAAGCCCCAATTGTTCCTCATTATTTTTGAAATTTAAACTTTTTTTAGAAATAAATCACCCCCTTTGGTTTCTAGCAATGACGCAACAATTCGGAGGTCTATAAAAAAAGAAATTTTTGACGAGACGTTTTACCCTTATTTTTTTATATTTACTTATAAATTTTTACAATAAATCATTAATCAAAATAAGTTTTTTTATGATTCAATTGTTAAAATTTGACCATTTGCCCAAATCGAATCAATTGTAAGTTCTAACATTACAAAATTTATTAAATTTCCTTTTTTATGGATAATTTTTAACCCTTCACCCCAATTTTAGAACTCAAAAAAGAGTATTTAATGATAGTAACAACGTTTTCCAAAAATTTTGATGGTGATAAACCGTGGCAGAACGACTAAAAAAAAACATTAAAAATTGTAAATTTTATAAGTTTTCAGTTAACTATATCTCTTTTTCCAAAGTTTATCTTTAATAAACAAGAATTAATGTGGTAAAATAAATTTAGATAAATTTTTCCACAAAGATTGGTAAAACTGGGTTTTCAAAATTTTGGTCATTAAAATTTAAAATCTATTTATAACAGAAGACCAACCCCCCCCTTTTCCTCACCTTTTTTGATTGCCTTTTATGGAGCGAGATTTATTTAAAATTACCAAGCTTTATGATCCTCCTCGTAATTTTAGCGTAAATTTTTGAAGAAAAATCTTTCCGGAAAGTTTCAATTAAAACTTTGTATTATAATAACCCAAAATATAGTTTATTTACCCAAAAGCAAGCATTTCTACCCCGTAACTTTCTGTTATTTATTATTTTGATCAACAGATGCCCCGGAAAGGGGGAAAACCAAGTTAAGGCGAGACCTTATGTTAACGCGGCTGCAAACTTTATCTTTTCCTCTTTTTTTAAATTTTTCCAAACCAATTTGCCTTAATAACAAGTAATGTTGTGAATAATCTATAAGAGGTTTTTTTCTTTTCGGAGCGGATTGAACCGGGAATGACGGGAACTAAAGCCCAACAAAACTGTTTTTCACTAATAACCTAAAATTGTCGTGTCGTTCTAACTATGAAGCTTGAAAAATTAAAGGCCCCTGTGATGTTATAAAATCATTTTGGCGTAAATGGTATTTTCTGAAAATCTTTGGGGACACCTTAAAAATTGTTAAATTTTATTTTAATGAGTACTTTTTGCATTTAAGTTTTTCTGAAAATGTGTCAAAACGACATTTCTAAAATAAAATATTATGTCAACATAGTTAAGAAACTTTCAGGAAAACCTTGCCCATTTTTGGATATCATCCAGATGGCCGGAATATACTTTTTAAATTTCGTGGAACCGCATCTAATTCGGATGTTAACAACTACGGAATGGTAGTAAAATAATCATGATCGGTCATTTGTCCGTAAATTTTTGGGAACCCTTAAAATGGAATTTAACCGCTGTATTTTTTAAAATGTTTGTTACCTCAGAACTCCCGCCTGGGATGAACGATTTGGATGATTTTTTATTTAAAAGTTGAAGCTTCCCGTTATTCAAAATTTGGTCTAGTTCAGGAAACCAGAAAAAGAATAAGTCTGAAATTTAATTAAATATGTCAAAACAAAAGACAATTTTTTAAATCACGCCTATCATTTGATGATTCTTTATTTTTATTGGAAAGAATGGATTCGATGGCGGTTTGATAAGGTTTGTGGGTTTTGAAATAATCGAAAAGAGGAACCTTAAATCTTGGAAAATTAAGTTTAGAGAATAATTTTCATCGGCGGCCTCCAAATCCGGGAGGTCGAAAAGGGGAAAGAATGAAGAGGGATTTGGATGGGAACAAATTATCAAAACCTCCCAATCCAAATTTTGAAATTTAGTTTTTTTTTTTAGTATTTAATTTTTCTGAATTAGTTTTTTTTTTTTGAATCGGTTTTTTTTTTAAAATTTTTATTTATATTTATAAAACATCAACAAACCAAACTCAAACTTTTTTGTTTTGACAGAAGTAACAAAATGTACCCATGTTTTTTATTGTTATTGCACAAATAGTCAAAGGCTATTGGCATTTTCTCCCGGTCAACCTTGGGGTGGTGCAAAGATTAAAGGTGGGGAGCTCTATCAATTGATTGTATATAAAAAGGTCACTTGACTGTAGAAAATATACTCAAAAAGAAAGACAATCTGTTAAATACATAAATAGAATGAAAATACTATAAACATACACAAAAATATACATAGTCATAAGTAATCAATCCGCCTGTGATAGTCCATTGCTGGACATCCTCATAAAGCACCCCTATCCATTGGGGGATTTGGACCGTATACCACCACGCTGGTCTAATGCGGGTTGGTTGGTGACTAACTTTACATGCCCACCCGACGCATGGATCATCTGGGTGATCGGCCCAAATTGCCCTAACCAACTAGGAAACAACAATGAAAATTCCCCGCAGGATTTGAACCCAAGACCTCCGGTTTCTAAAACACAAGCCCATACCACTAGGAATGTAATAAGTAAATAAAGATAATTATTAATATATATATAAAACAGTGCATCGCCTGCAGTAGACCCGTCCCGAGACCTTCCGAGCTCGCCGCGCCATTGTCCGCTTCCGAGAAGTTTTTGCACTACCTCAAGCGTTTGGCTCAAGGTAGCGCAATAAACGCAAACGCGATGATTCGATACGGACGGTACTACGCGTGTAAAAAATAAAAAATATAATATCTTAAGTGTTAACGTAAGAAATTCAAAACTTTTTACTTAAGTTTATGTTGTGTACAAGGACACATGTTGTAGTAGTATAAGTACTGTGTAAAAACTAAAAACAAGTCTTTAGTGAATAAGTGCCACTATAATAACAACAAGCTTAGTGTAAGTCGAAGAAAGAAAATAAATTTGTAAACAAACAATGTATCCTCAGTGAATATGATTGTGATGTCAGTGTCCTATATCCAAATAAAAATCCTAGATGAAGAATAAATTTAATTAACGAAAACATCTCAAAAAGTGGTACTGAGTTGAGTGTGTTATCTTTGTGTACCTCCCATTCAGGAAGCTAAAAGATCAACGGTTCGTAGCAGACTACGCCTCTAATGAAACCAAATTTTCGTCTCGATGTTGGAGTAATGCGCTAGCCCTGTGGTGTCAGTCTTGAATAACTATTAAAAATATATATTAGGTGCGCGCGCATCCTGGGTTCGGTACCGCTATATGAAAACTTTTAAAACACTGTTAACTTTTTTGTTTATTTATTTGGTGAATAATATATATATTTTGTTGAAGAAATAGTGAATCCTTTTGATAATTTTTTTTTTTTGGAAATTAGAACTAATTATAAATAACATTTAACCTTTATAATTCAGTTGTATTGATAATAATTATTTTAATTACTTTGCTCTTACCAACATTATATGTACACATACCTTGCTGCAATTTCCTATTTATCATTGCTCTTTGTTTACATAGACGGAATTTTGAACACAACGTATAAATTGACAATTGGTCCATGTTTTAAAACGAACTTTAAATAATTAATAATAAATCAGCAGTTTTAATTAATAAACTAAGAAATAAAGAGCAGCAGATAAAATATAACTTATAAACAGCTGAAGTAAATAATTTAATGTTTCGGACGTTAAGATCTCTTTGTTAATCATCAAATAATCAAATCTCTTTACACCTTAAAATAATAAATATGGATTCATTATCCAAAGAAAACATATGTTATAAGTGTTCCAAAAAATAAATGGAGTTAATTTCCTAAAATGTAGTATATGTAGCAAAGAATTTGATTTAGATTGTACTAATATTTCTTTAAAAAGATTTAATATCATGTCTAAGGAAAGAAAACAAAAATTGAAGTGTTTATCTGCCAGAAAAGAAAGAATAGATACTTCAATAAACTCTCCTAGTGTACTCCATTCTGAGAATACAGTGAAGCAAAGACAGAAATACAATGCTACAAAATCACCATATTATACTAAAGGATAATGAGAGTTGCTGTGAGTTGCTGCAAGACTTATTTAAAAAAGCTTGGCCTCAATAATATGTCCAGTGGATTAAAAAGCATGTCACCGAATTGGTCATCGAAACAAAGAACATGCAGGTCAATCTTAGTCAAGTTTACTTTTATGGACAGTAAAATCCAGGTATGGAAGGCTAAATCCAAGCTAAAGGGGTCTTCATTATCCATAAGGGAGTTCTTGACGAAATCCAGGCAGTCTGTTTTTGTCAAGGCTCGACTCCACTTTGGAATGCGTGCGGTGTGGACGCTGGGTGGTGTCATCTGCACAAAGACATCCTGTGGCACAATTCATAAAATCACCACTGAAGATGAACTTGCCACATTAATAACTAAGTTTCCAAAGATGCCGGGCAAGTCCTAGTCATAAATACACTATTATTTATTTTCTTATATATAACTATTTTAACTTTTTCTTTATAATCTTTGTATTAGTGTATAATTAGTCACTAACCTAATATTATTATAACAAAATACTTAAAACTACGATTGTTATCATTGTTTCGGCACAAGTGTCAAAGTCGTTTGACGTTTATGTTATAACTTCATGACATATGGTTGCGTTCGTATTTTATATTTTACTTTACATAATTTTTTTTTTAAAGATATTTGTTCTTTTTTTTTTTAATTTCTTTTCTTTTAAACATTTAATTTTTATTTTGTACCGCTGTTAAAATAATGTATTTATTTTCATTTTTGTTAATTAAATTAGAACATTTTTGTTTTCAAAGCTGTGGGTGGTGCGTGAATGTTAGTTTAATAAATTATAAACTAATTTAGTTATTAAAATATATATTATTTTTATAAATATATATATAATATATATTTATTACTATTATTTTATTTTTTTTATTTATCTATAGATTATAAATATCCATATGTCATCAATATCAGATGAAGATTCGTTTTATTCTATTATAGATAGCTCGAGCTCTGACACCGAAGATAGTTTTAGCTCTGTACCATGCTCTCTTAGTGACTTTTTAAATGAAAAATTTTCTTTTCCTGCTAAAACTTACTTAACGTGTGTCATATCAATGCCCAGAGTGTCCCAAATCACTCATGACAGCTTGGTGACGCTTTTTGCTAGTTGTAATGTGCATCGCTATTCTGGTGTCTGAGAGTTGGCTCAAACCATTTGCTTTCAACTGTATCCTTCTCGCTTGTCCTTATCCGTAACGATCGTGTTGATAAGAGAGGTGGGAGTGAATATTTAAGATGTGACCTCAAATTTGAATTCTTTCTTGTTCCTCAAAATTACTCAGCTCGCTGAGTACTTATTCATTGAGTCCATTGTTAATTGTCAAATCGTATTAGGTGTTGTAATTGCCCCTCCAACATCACTGTTTCACTGATTCAGGTTGGTCCCTGGAATCTTTGGGTTCAGGTACTTATCTGTCATCATGGGAGTTTACAATCCGACCTCCTTAATCGAATCTTCCTGACTCTCAAACTCCTACATGTTGTCGGTCAAGTTCTTTCATATTTTACCACTCAACCTACCATCGTGAACCAACCAGTGAAGAATACTGGCTTGACCAATCTTTCCTTCAATCCTTCTATGATTCCATCTCATGGGCAATATCCTCTCCGCTTTCTCCCATCACGACCTTATTTTTCTCTTTCCTATACCTTTAAAAACCACCTCAAACCTAAGCACAAGTTCTGCACTTGCGGTCTTTGCAAAATTAACATTGAACAACTACGCAAAGATGTTAGTGATATTGAATGGCAACCTTTGTTTGATGAGGACTCTTTAGACAATAAAATTAGTATATTTAACAGTTGTATTAACAATTGTTCGATGCCCATGCACCCGCAAAATGTAAAATAAAACGGTTCGCTCCATGGCTGACAGAGGGTGTCAAAATGGCGATGCGGCGCAGAGACAGAGCATTCAGATACTTTAAAATCATCGCTGTGAAAATAACTGGACTAATATATAAAGTAGCCGAAATCGTTGCACCAGATGATACGCAACGCTAAACGCCGTCATATTCTTTGATAATATTTCAACTTCAAACCCTGCCAATATCTGAAGTTTCTTGCAACATGGGTATTAGCAAGTGCAATAACAAACCTTCCTAACTCAATCACTTTGATGATTTTAAATAATCATTTTCTCACTGCTTCATCTATAGATCCATTAAAAGTTAACGAAACAATTTCTTATTTGAATGGTTTTGATGCGCTCCTCCACTTACAGTTTTTTTCTCTCCAGTTTCTTCGGAAGAAGTCAAAAACATTCTGGCTATTAAGTCTACCGCATCGGACCGGATCAAATTGGTTCAGAAGAATGATCGATCCTGTCTTGATTATTTCCTTCCTGCAATCACCTCATATCATAAATTTTTCCTTTGGTCTAGTTCCTTCCCTTCCGCATGGCGTAAAGCATTTGTCCGGCCTATCCTAAATGTTCTAATCCATCACTTCTGCACATTACCGACTCCATCTCTATCCTGCCATTTCTTTCTAAAGTTCTAGAGTCTTGTGTTTTTAAACAACTTTCTCAATTTGTTTTTCAAATTCTAATTAGCCTCCAATCGGGCTTCAGACTGGCTACTAGCACACTACTGCCCTTCTAAAAGTGACAGAGATATTAGAAAGGGCATGGAGGATACTAAATTACCTTGCTGGTTTTATAGACTTTTCCAATCCTTTAATACCATACTAAGTCACGAAATCCTTGCTCATCCTCTCATATTTTATGGTTTCTGATGAAGTTCTGAATGGTTTCTTCTTATCTTCAGGAGAGCGTATGTATGTGGATGAGTCCTCATCCAGCTGGTTCATATAAAAAGTGGCGTCCCTCAAGGCGGTATTCTTTCACCACTATTATTCTCTATTTTATAACCTCATCACCAATGATATTCAGAGTGCGTATCATCTGTATGCCGATGATCTACAAGCATATGCTCAAGCTGATCTAGAAAGCTTAGCAGTTGCGTTCAACAAAATAAACCAAGATTTAGCTGTAGTAAAAAGTTGGTCTGACCGGTTTGAGGTTGACTGTTAACCCATTGAAACTGCCAACAATAGTGCTAGGCAGTTCTAGAATGTTAGCCAAAACTAATCTTACCCATATGCTAAAATTA
Source organism: Lamproptera curius (assembly GCA_029286875.1). Classification (NCBI taxonomy): domain Eukaryota; kingdom Metazoa; phylum Arthropoda; class Insecta; order Lepidoptera; family Papilionidae; genus Lamproptera; species Lamproptera curius. The sequence continues at coordinate 72,736 of JAGSMT010000442.1, forward strand.
TTTTTGATAGTCATCCTATACCGATCACCAAAGCTAGAAAATCTTGCTTCATATTGACAATATCTTAACTGAAGGTCAAATTAGCTTTCGTTAGTCAAAGGTCACTGGTGTCTTGAGCTTATACGGTTTAAAACTTTGCCATCACAAACTAAGGCAATGCTTGTCAGGCTTTGATTTTTCCCTTATCGACTATGTGACGTGTGCTACTTTGACCTGAATGCAGATCACCCTCAATAAACTTGATCGACTTCTGAATAACTGCATTCGATTCGTTTTCAATCTCCGTAATTTGACCATGTGTCGATTTATCGTGCTCAATTGCAGTGGCTACCCTATTCGCCAAAGACCTATCTACGAAGGCTCACTCTCTATTCTTTTCTAAATTCACCTTTTACTCCAGCTTCATATATCCTCGCATTTTCAGTATCTCATGTGAAGTCACAGCAAAACCTTCGCTCAGGTATAATAGTTTGCTTCAATGTCCTGTTCACCGTTCTGACTTCACCCATTTATCATTCCCAGTACAGGCGATTCACTTTGGAATGAGTTACCTTAGGAAATCAGAATGGCTAAAAGTCGTAACAGTTTAAACGGAAAAATTAGCAAGAAACTCTTAAGTCAATTACAACAATGAAACAGATCCTTTTATTTTTTTTTAATCTAGATATTTATAACTATATATAAAATAAATGTATGTATGTTTATGTACTTATGTATGTAAGTTTATGAATTATTATATATATATATATATATATATATATATATATATATATTATATAATTATGTGTATCTAGGATAGCAGTATTTTACATGTATATTTGTATTGTAAACATATTTATGTACGTGTATTACTTTCTTTTTATTGCACCTACTTAACATTCTCCTAACCACCCAATGGTTGATTGGCAAGAGAATGCCTGGCATTAAGTCGCCATTGTACTCATTTTGTACAAGAAGTGTAAATAAATAAATAAATAAATAAATGTTACCCTAAGACCTAATAATATAAAGTTTGAAGCCGTCTAGTCACATGCTTATCTTATCTGACTTTTGAATATGATATTAAAAGCCATTCCTGATATGTCAACAGCCTATAATTTCGAGCTAGAAATTGTAAATGAAGAACAAGAAAACAAAACTATTAAACAGTTGCTTTAATACAGAAAGTCTTTTTACTCGAAAACAGCTCGCTTAAAAGGCAAATTTAAAGCATAAAACAATAGCCCAACTTAAAGATACTTGCAGCAACCTTTGTTATGGGTCTTCTGCAAAAAGAAGAAAATAGGAAAAGTATTAAGACAATTACGTTGAAGGAACAAACACCCAAAACTAGCAAAACCAATTAGACAAGAGAATATTGAAAAATGACCTAAAGGGCTTAAAAATATGTCCACCTAATGGAGCTGTCGTAGATTTGAGATTGCTAAAAACAACTTGACATAAAAAGGTAAAATACATATAGGAAAAATGTCAGTTGCGCAACCTTATAAAGAAGAACTATACACATTTTAGGAGACCAACAGGCAATAGGACTTCAAATATTTTCAGTACGACCGACAAAAAAGACTAACAATTTGCCATACAAAGTTATATCATTTTTAAAACCAAAATTCTGATTGTGTGAGTCTTTGAACTATTATAAATCACTGCTAAAGAAATAGACACTGAAGACAAAATTGTACTTTCTATAGGCGACAAATGACTCGAAATCTTTTTAAAATTTTAAATGACCTTGTGTTGTGCGTCATAGTCTCAATAAATATAAAGTGATGTTTAATAGTTATAAATAACCCTCATTTGAATATACAGACTCTATATGACAATATAGCTTCCTTGATAAAACTATTTAATAATTGTACGTTTTGACATTAGTTGCTTATAAATACTAAGAATTATATGAGGGATATGGTCGAAAAATTATTTTAATATTAACTGCAATGACTATGATTCGAATTTTTATCCATTAAAAATTAAAGGATAGAATTATTCAAACAAGCAAAAGATGGGCAATCACAAACAAACCAAACTAAGAATCTACATACAATAAAGGCACTATTCCTTATTATTTCAATTTAATAAACTTAAAAACAAAGTAAATATTAAGGAAAAATGTAAATTTTCGAAAGAAGATAAACATTTAGGACCAAAAGGGAAATTCTGACCATTTTAAATCTCTAGAAAAGAACAAAATAATTCCTTTCGTTTATAAAGTAGAAAAAATAAATATCTAAATAAATTTACTGTAATGCCAAAATATTGCAGGTATAAATTCTAAAAGATATTTTGAATTGACACTAGACTGAACTAAAGGAGAATAAAAATATTGAAATTGATATTCTATGTTTCAGAAACTTTTATTAAGAATAGCGACAGCAAAAGTTATATTATTAATGGTTTTAAATTAGCTAGTTCCTTTGGTCGCAATAAAACAGTCGAGGTGTTTTGTATTATGGCAAAGAAAATTTGGAGTGAATAACATGAGTTATATTTCAGATATATCGGAATCAGAACATTTTGAATTGGTATTGAGGTCCCACTTACATAATGTTTATGTTATTTGCCTCTATCGGACACCAAAATCAAACCTGGACATATTTTTGGAAAATTTCAAATTTTACTTGCAAAACTAACTCACTATATAAACAAAAGATTATTATACCTGGGGATCTAAATATTAACACTTTGGAATATAATAATTCATCGAAAGATAGGTTTCATGATATTCTATATAGTTTTAATTTACACAGCCTTGTATAAAGTCAACACGGATCGGGCTGTATTGACCAATATTAAGTAACATTGAAAATTCTACCACTTATGTTAAAACTTTGTATCTATCCGATCATGAAACTGCCAATTTTTACATTTAGGACGCATGTGCAATTTAACAAATCTTATTTTTGGATTTTAGGAAAAAATATAATTCGGAAATATTAAAAGATTTTGTAAAAGTTTAAAAATATCACATTCAACGAAATTTTTAACTGTAAAGATATTAACACAGCTACAAAAATTTGAAAAAACTTTTCTTCTAATCTACAATTTATTCTTTCCAACTGTGAAGGAAAAGAAAAACACCTGTAGAAATAACAAGAAATGGATAACTAGAGGTTTAAGAATCAGTAGTTTAACTAAGCGAAAGCTGGGTATTTAAACAAAGAAAGGATACAGAAAAAACAAGAATAAATACAAATCCTACGCAAAAATATTAAAAATTGTATAGCCACATCTAAAAAGATTAACTATCATATAAATAATAAAAACAGCAAAAATGTTGGAAAATCTTCATGGGACTTAATCAAAGCTGAATCTAAGGGTAAGGCTCATAAGAATACAATTAATTTAATCAAACTAGGCCAAAATGTTATAAAAAAGTCCTACAGGTATTGCATAAACGTTTAGTGACTATTATAAAAATTTATTAAATGCATTCCACTCAATAAAAATGTATAATTTCTAAATTCTTTTCCCCAACCCATGTAATTCATTTTTCTGATCCAGTAACGATTTCAGAAATAAATAATATACTCATGAGCTTAAAAATACCAAGACAGAAGGATATGACGGAATTAATGTTAAAGTTATTAAGTTTGTAAAAAACGAAAAAGCTCCTATTCTCCCTTTTCCTAATATTATTTAATTTATTTGAAACAGGTGTATTTCCACAACAACTGAAGTTATCTCTAATAAAGCCGATTTACAAAAAAGGTGAAAAAAGTGACTTAAGTGATTACCGTCCTATTTCTATATTATCAATTTTTTCCAAAATATTTGAAAAGGCTATGCAAGAATGTCTTCTGAATTTTTTAAACAAAAACAATATCTTAAAAATGAACAGATTGGCTTTCAAAAAAATTAATCAACTACACTAGTAAGCTTCGAACTAATAAAGATGATTACAAATGCTATTGATGACAAAAAGAATGTTACAACGATATTCTTCGATATAACAAAAGCTTTTGACTTTGTCACACATGAAATTCTACTTCAAAGCTAGATTGATCTGGAATTATAGGTATAACTCTGAATTGGATAAAATCTTACCTAACATCACGACCTGGAATATGTTGAGATTATCGACTGGACCACAAAATATTATGAGATCTCATAGATCCCAATTATCAATAAAAACTCTGAGTTCCCCAGGAAAGCGTTCTTGGTCCTTTATTATTTATTATATATGCTAATGACTTATCTAACTCAACGACGTACCCATGTATAATGTTTGCAGATGATATTTCATTACTTGAGGAGACAAATGCAATAACAATATAATAAAACATGAAGATGATATTAAAAGTGCTATAAAGATGTCTGTCGTGGATGGAGATGAATAATTTAATTGTGAATATTTCTAAAACTAATTATATACATTTTGAGTGTACAAATAAAACAAACCTAATCTTAATATATCATTTAATAATCACAAACTACAAGAAAAAAGAAATAATTAAATTTTTATGAATAATTATTGATAAAACTGTATTGGAAGGGTCATATAGATGAAATCTGCAAACAAAACTAATAGATTTTATATGTTATAAACAGATTACAAAGAATATCTTGAGATCAAACTGCTGTTATGTATTATCATGGGTACGTGGACACAATTTTAAGATACGGATTAGTAATCTGGGGCAATAGGTCGAACATAAATAGAGCATTTATAGCACAAAAACGATGTATCCGGGCAATATGTGGAGTTAAATGGTTTGATTCTTGTAAACCATTATTTAGGGCTCTAAATATTATGACTTTACCGTCATTATATATTTTTGAAACATGTGTACATGTCCAAAAAAATAAGTAGTATATAAAAGAGCATTGAAATCATCCCTCGGAGCTCACGGAAATTTAAATAGACTGGTGGATAAAATACCAAAATGGCACTATTTCATAAAACTTACAGCTATGAGCATTAACAAATATAATAAACTTCCCATTGAAATAAAAAAGAAAAAATATTACTAAATTCAAATTCAAACTCAAAAATGGTTGTTGACTAGATGTTTCTATGACGTAAAAAGTATCTTTATGAAAATAATCTTTATATTTTATCTGCACTGTTGATTTCATTATTACACTTTTATTATTATTGTTTTGATGCTAAATAACGAATATATTATTTTTATTTCATTATTTAATGATTATTATAACAATTTGTTTTGTCATCTAATTACTTCAATTACTTGTAATCAATTTTATAAAATATTTTTTAAATGTTTAATGTGGTAATGATATTAATGATTCCTAATTATTGTATTAAAACACTGTTCTAATTATTTAAAATGTTATTTGTTAATTAGGCAAACATGTGAGACTCTAGACTGTATGTATATCTCATTTATGTACCATGTTTAAGCGAATAAATGATTGATTGATTGATTGCGCTCATAGGCGCTGCGGTATGCAACTCGTTGTTTAACACAATTATGTTGTCAGCCACTTGACGAAGCTATCTTGTCACTAAGTTTTATTATCATGTTTCTCGGCCGAGCTAGTTGTTTTTACAACAATACTAGGCCAGCTGAACTTTATAATTTTTTTGTTTCTTGTTACAGAACCAGCCACGAAACACCTCCCTACCGAGCCTGTTAGGGTGGGAATGATACGCACGCTCGGCAATTGTCGGGGCTCACCGATTGCGTTGAGTGAAGCACACTACTAGGCACTACTAGCACGCAACTAGGCGCGACCTAACCGGTATAATGGTCGACCGCTCAAAGAACGCTTCGGTATAGATACCAAGGCGGTCAGCGAGAAGCTGGGCTGGAAATTATATCTTAAGTTCACCGATCCACCTGGACCACTGAGGCCATTCCCACGGAAGATGGCGACGACATCTGCTCGGCGTCAGCATCGGCAGCGAATCGGATATGGAGGTCGAGGACGAATCAATCCAAAATTCAACGACGGCTTCAAAACCGTTAAATCTAAAAGGAAGCGCAAGGTCCCATCTTTCACTTGCACCCATCCTTCCCGTCAAGGCTGCAAAGCCGGACGCTTAACCACCTTCCTCAGCAGGCCTCCAAACCGTCGACCTCCCAGGTGGCGAAACTTCCTCCATCCATCCCGCCGATCCCTGGGCGTCCCCGGCTCCTCGCCCGCCGAGCTGTCACAGCCTTCCCAGGCACGGCTTCCCGAGGAAACGACCCACTCGATTGATCTCCGCCAAAAATAGAAAGTGGGTTGAGATCTCCGCCCTGTAAAATGAGATCAAATTTTAGCTAGCCATAAACCCGATGAATATAGGATGGTTCTTCTTTCCTTAGGAGAAGGAGTACCAATTTAACATCGCGCTTTCGGATGAGTGCGGCACTAAGAACAGTTGTCAAGGACTGCCCAAGGAAACTCTACGCTTAGAGATAGCATTTGCGATCAAAGGAATAATGGTGGAAACTTATGTACCACCTACGCACAAAAACGCACTTATGGCATGGTGCGTTACGCGGACGCTCAAGGATCCTACACGAGGACACCCGTGTGGGCCAACCCTCCAGAGGAAATACTTTGTGTCTGCAGGAGATCCCAATGGCAGTTGGCGATCCAGGCCGCAGGGCTATTGGACCATTCTGGCGAGGCGAGCGTGCCTGTGCTCCTTGCCCTGGGACCTGGATGCAGAAATCCTCGCGTCACTCTTTTTCTGGCGAGAGGAAAGCAAGGTCTTAGGGGCTGCAGCCAGCCCAGAAAGAGACAAGGGGCGCAGAGATGAATTGCGCTCCCTTCACAGGAAAGGGAGCTGCGTTAGAGCAACCCAGCGTCGGCTGTCAAACATGGACGCCATATGCCCCTATTAAAATTGGAAGCTTGAAAGAGGACACGGCTCCTTAACATTACGCGCGACGTCAGGTTCTCTTGGGTCAGGATATAAATACTATTTTCATAATTCAAAGGAAGCGATTCGAGCAGTCTATAACCTGGGCCCAAAGAATCGCTGAGAAAAATATTTACAGAAATCAATGTAATAACTGTTTTTCTCAATACATATTTGAAAATATTATGTATGGTCAAAACATAAAAATTATTTTAGTAAAAACATTGTGACTCACATAATATAAATAGTAGGAATAAGCATTGATAATGTTCTTCCAAAACTAGTCTCGAAGACTTAAGAAATCTTTCATGGGACAATGATACTTTTGCAATTAAATCCCAGAAAATGTTTAGCTTTTAAATAAATCTTTATCTGTAAATAAATTTAAAAAGTTTTAAAGAACGTTTGTGTGTTAAAGGATATTATGTTGAATGACTACTTGATAGATAATACACCTGGTAATGAACTGTTTCTGCAAGGCTATTTCAAAGTAATAAAATATAAGGTATTATGTAAAATTTTATAATTATTGAAAAAGAAGTCCCTAGAGTTTCTTAGCTGGTTCTTCTCAGGTCAGAGGCTTCATTTCTTAACCGGTGGTAGATTATTTGACAATCAATGAGAAAGCGTAATGCTTCCAATATTGAATAAAGATATTTGACACTGGCTGTTGTGTAAGCGATTTATTCAAGATTAACGTGAATGGATAAACTAGCTGTACTACATATGACCAGAAAAATTGGTGGTATTTTATCAGGTCCACCGCCTTTGGTACTGTTTAAACTTTTAAAGTTTATTAAGGAAGTAGCTATTCTATTGAAATTTTTAAGAAAATTACATTCCAGTGACTCCTTCTTCCGATATACTCCTTGATCCATTGTCTCAGTATATACGGATGGATCAGTGTTGCAATCATCTCGCAAACTATCCCAGCGTCTGATAATATTATCGAGTCATCGTTCATTTTTTCCGAACATGTACTAGAACCCACCGCTTTCATTTAACCAAGACCAAAATAGCTTAGGATTGCCTATATACTTTTTCAGTCAATTTTAAATATAAATTATAGCACGATTTCTGCTAAGGATAAGCAGCGTTTCTTGAGCAACTTTAATTAATATGCGTCTAACGGATTTTAAATTTATTGTAGGTTTCTGTCATTTTTCCATTGAAATTTTTATTAGTGTAATCACATTTTCAGGTGCAGGTAAGGATGAAGAACTGCCTCACCTAAACTTCTGTGAGCCCTTGGTAATTCAATAATGATGTTCGAAGTGTACTTTCCCAAGCTGAAATGCCTTTCGACTTGATTGTTTTTGCTATATGGTTTGAGCTTCTCGTCTTTTCTATCGCATTATCTATTACAAATAACTCGTGTTAAATACATTGCCACCTAGCCTATGTCTCTTGGTAGAGTAATTATATATATATTTATGATAATATACCATACCGTTAGATTGTCATCGCTTATATTAGCGTCAAAATGGTTATATAATGTTTGAAGTCAGGTTATTTTTATGTTGAAATTTTACTTGTTCTTTTCTAGATGGTTAATCTAATAAAAAGCTATTCTATGTTTCAGCAATATCTAATCTCTGTGACGTTATATATCAAATAAAACTTTTTGATTGTTGCTGTTTGACGTGTTGACCTTTGAAGCCAAAATGCATATGTTTGAATGATGTTTCTAAATAGAGTTGTTGAAAATTGAAACTTATTCCTAAATTTCAAAATGTCTTCAGTATGGACATTTAATTCACTTAAATACAGCTACAATGCTACGGTATAATGTAAAAGCGCATATGTCTCGCTATTACTAGTAAAACAGTGAATGATTTTCTTGTAATAGCGGAGCTTTATGTCAAACAATTTTCAACAATACTTTTATATTTACATAATTATATTATCAAATGTGTACATCGTAAAAGAGTTGTTGTGTGACAAGTGAAACTTACTCTCCTTAAATCCTTATCGTGTTAATAAATACCATTTATTTTATGGATCCGTGCTGTATGAGTAAACCTATTAGAAATTACTGGCTCCTGGCCCATTGCAGCGTTCGTCTCCCACCAAGTGACTTAATTGCAAAGGGTCTCCAGATTGCTGTGATCACCGGCCTCGACTGTGCTGTCATTCATGGTTCTGTTATCATGTTGAATGGAGGCCAAGGGCAGTGGGGTGATCGTAATGATAGTAACCCATGATGTTGACGTACCAGCTTAGAACTTAACTCTTAATTTTAGCGTATATGATTTATCTATTTTTTACGCAAATATGATCTAATTTATGAAAGATTCAGTTTGCTTACGGAAATTAAATATTTTGGCTTTATTTAGGTTGCACGTGTATTGTTGAAAATGTTTTAATAAGAAAATAGGATGAGTTTATGCATTTATCGAGTCAGTATTGACGCAGTATAAAGTTTGTTAACATGCGGTTAAATGATGCAACAAAACGTCATGTTAACTATGATAGTAAAGCCTTGATTAGGTATATGCGGTCGACTCAGAAGAAGCTTTGCATCGTCGTATGGCTATTGTTATTTATTAGTCGTTAGTTAGTGTAACTGCACTCGTGACGAAAGAGTCATTTTACAACAATTTCGTTTCAAAAGCAGTTTTGGTTCCATTAGACTCGTCTGCATTTAATAACCGGCCCACAAAGTTTTAGAAAACAATGTTTGTATACATTGTTATACGTTATACGTTTACGAAACGTTAAAGTATAACTCTTATGATGCGATAGTTCTAATCAATGACAAGGTATTTTGTTCTGTAACATCAAGTAGCGAAGATGGTACTAGTACTTATAAATCCTTCCGTCAGCCTAATTACCAGGCATTGAATCAAGAAACGGAGGTTGTCGGTTAGCCTGCGAACTTAAAATGATTTTAATTGTTGTTTCCTAGTTTAATTAGTAACGCGGCTTGTCGTCTGAAGAGATGTTAAAATTTGGTCTGGGCTGCTCGCCGGTACGTGTTTGTTATCCGTCCCATCGGATTATTAGTGATAGAAGAGAGGTGCTATTAGAGAAAAATTAATGCATTTGCGTCGTACACTCGTGCACTATATCATCATGCGCTGATCTCTTAAAGATCGACGCCGGTCAGTAATCGACTTAAAGGACGTATGTTTAATAATATTATCGTGTTACATAGATATTATATATTTACTTAGCCAAATAAATTTAAATGAGGAATGAAACTGCACTGACAGTTTTGTCAAAAATAATGACTTAATATCTTTTTTGCTATTTAAAAGTTTTAAACTACAAATTTTAGCAAAAATGTAGCATGTACTGTCTGTAATGGTCACACTAACTTTCTTTACTACGTTATTATTACATTATTGATTTAAGATAATTGTTTGCACCATAAACTTGTAATGTAGACGATTAGGAAGGTCTATGGTGTCAGGAAAGCTATTTTAAATAATATCCCTCATTATTGGATTACAGTATCGTCTATCGGTCACTTCATACTTTTAAACGCACTTAATGTTTCAAATTTAATTTAAAGTTCTTATTTAATGTTTAAATGAATAATATTGTAGCGTTAGAATGTAAATTTAGAACCATTTTAACGTCAGCTTTGATGAGGTTAGTCTGGCTCTGATGCTCAAGAGAAGAGCTCTTGAAAAGGATGGAGTTACTGCAAACTCCTAAAACAGAGGCAAGTCTTAGGTGTGTTAGGAATTTATTCGACTCTGTCTTTCTACAGGGTATTTCTCCCAAGGCGTGACTTGAACGTGAGGTCGTTCTGTTGTTTTAGTAGGGCGATAATACTCTAACCCTAGAGTCAGGCCATCTTCTGTACATCAGGCAGGAGAAAATCCATCACAGGGTGGAGTCGGGTTCCTTGTCAATAAATCCTCATTGACAATGTGATTGAAGTATCCGGTGTGTCGGTGAGGGTTGCGTACCTTGTGATAAAGCTGACCAAATGGTACAGCCTGAAAATTATCAAGTGTACGCACCAACGTCGTCATACCCGGAAGATGATGTCGAAGATATGTGCAGGAACATCTCAAGAGCCTTACATAACACCACCAGGCTCACTTCAACGTTGCCATGGGAGTTTTAACGCCAAAGTAGGAGTACAGGCATGCAGCGAATCGATGCTGGGATTATATGGCTACGGAGCAGAAATCTAGGGGCAAATGCTCGTCAATTTCCTCGAGCGAGAGGGGCTGTTCTTAATGAACTCGTTCTTTAGAAACAGCCCCAAAGAAATGGACGTGGCAGAGCCCGATACTATGATCAAAAATGAGATAGACTTCATTATATCGGACAAAAGCGCATATTCAGGGATGTGTCAGTGATCACAAGGTTCAAGACCGGAAGTGATCACCGACTTCTAGAGGCACCCTGAATATAGATTTGAACTTAACGGTCCCGATTGATGAGTCTACGCTCAACCTAATCTGCTCCAGCCTATCATTGATCCTGGCAAATGACAATCTGGAAAATCGATTTGCTGCCTTGGAAAATACAATCGACGTGAACGTTGACGAGGAACTCGATCGAGTGGTAAAATTCTTCGGGACGAGGGTGCCAAACTCTGCGGTCTGCGACGTACGGGCAAAAGTCTAAACTTTCGGGAGAAACACTGGATCTCATGGCAAAGCGACGAAATGATCCAACCGTCACTTCGTTAGAACAGCGGGTTCTCAACAAGACCATCTCCAAGCTGGTAGGCGCGACCTCCGTCACTCCAATACGCTCTTTATACAGAGGCTATTGAGCAAAACTGGGGGTCCAAAGTCTTCGTACAACAGCTTGGAAGAAGCCATCTAACGAAGTTGACCAAAGAGAACGGAGAAGTCGTCGCTTCGAGACCAGAGGTTCTCTCGGAGGTTGAAAGCTTTACAGCCAGTTATACGCGTCGCATTCAGCACACCCGAGCCGGATGAGAAGGATTCTCGAGCGCTCTTACCCGCCATGTGTCGGAGGATCTTCCAGAAATCGGCCTAGACGAAATCGAGCGGGCTCAAATCAGAGCAAATTCAGAATGGAAAAGCCCCGTGAGAGGACGGGGTCACGACGGAGCTTCTGAAGGCCGCCGGTAAACCGGTGCTGAAGAGACTCCGTCGTCTATTTAACTCTGCCCTTCTCTCCGGGAGAACTCCTGAGGGCATGGCATAGGGTTTGGTCGTATTGTTCAAAAAGGTGATAAAACCCTTTTGAAGAACTATCGGAATATCAGCTCCTGAGTCATGTTATAAGTTGTTTTCGAGGGTCATCTCAGATCGTCTTGCACGAAAACTCGACGAAGCGCAGCCTCGAGAACAGGCCGGGTTTCGGAGGGTTACGCACCATAGACCACATCCATACAGTGAGGGCGGGTTATACAGAAGACACTTGAGTATAACCAGCCCCTGTGCATAGCATTTGTGGACTATGAAAGGCTTGACTCCATCGGACCTGGTCTTTCCTTGAGTCCTTACAGCGGTGCCAAATTGATTGGCGATATATGGAGATACTGAGATGTCTGTACAACGCCGCCACTATGTCTGTCGTAGTTCAAAGTGGGCAGACTGAGCCTATCCCCCTGCACCAGGGTGTGAGACAAAGGAGACGTCATGTCTCCGAAATTGTTCTCCGCCGCGCTGAGGACATGTTCAGGACGCTCAACTGGGAAGGACACGGCATAAATGTAAACGGCAGTACATCTCCACATCTGCGATTTGCGGACGATATCGTCATCATGGCTGAGACCGCAAAGGACCACAGAAAATGGTGCAAAGCCTTGCTGAATCTTCTGCACGCATCGGTCTCGGATGAACTTGGGTAAAACCAAGGTCATGTTTAACAGCACGTTGATCCGGGACCGATCACAGATTGAGGCACCTCCCTCGAAGTGGTTTCAGAGTACGTTTACCTAGGGCAAACGCTCAACTAGGTAGAAACAACTTTGAGGGGAGGCACACAGAAGGATTCGACTGGGCTGGGCAGCTTTTCAAGCTTCGTCGAGTTTTCTCGTCACCCATCCCACAGTGCCTCAAATCGAAAGTCTTCGATCAGTGCGTCTTACCCGTTTTGACCTACGGTGCCGAGACTTGGACACTTACGGTTCGACTGGTCCACAAATTTAAAGTCGCTCAGCGAGCTATGGAGAGGCTATGCTCGGGTATCTCTGAAGGACCGCATCCAGAAATGACGTGATCCGTCAGAGAACCAAAATCACTGACATAGCCCACCGGATTAGTAAGCTGAAGTGGCAGTGGCCGGTCATATAAGCCGCAGAACTGACGACCGCTGGAGTCGAAAGTTCTGGAGTGAGGCTGAGGCTCGGCAAACGTAGTGTAGGACGCCCTGCGGCAAGATGGAGTGACGACATTCGCAAAGTGGCCGTGTGGTCTGAATGAGAATAGCCGAAGATAGGAAGCGGTGGCGTGCATTGGGGAGGCCTATGCCATGGCCAGCAGTGGACTAGCGCAGGCTGATGATGATGATGATGATGATGATGATGATAATACTCTGCTTTAATATTACCGACAGATCTCACCTTTGAGCCACATATACAAGCTGTTCTCGGAGTCGACGAATCGCCTTACCAACAAACTTGAGGTTTTAGCCACCCGGAGCAGGCTGGGTTTCGCAGAGGATTTAGCACCATAGACCACAATTTAACCATAAGGCAAGTTGTACAAAAGACCTATGAGTACAATTAGCCACTGTGCTTTGCCTATGCGAACTATGAGAAAACCTTTGTCTCGGTAAAAACCTGCTCTTCAACGATCTCAAGTCGATTAATGATACGTCAAGGAGTTGAAAGGTCAGAATAGTGGTGCGATTATGTCCGTTTTGATTCCGGGGGTCAAACGAGACTAATCCTTTTGCATCGAGGAGTGAGACTGGGGGATGTAATATCTCCAAAACTGTTCACTAATGCATTACAGGGCGTCTTTAAGACCCTAGACTGGACTGGACGTGGCATAAACTTTAACGGCGAGTACCTTTCACACCTCCGTTTCGATAACGTCACATTGGCCGAGTCGTTGGAGTGTTTGCAGGAGATGTCGCACAGCTTAAATGAATCGTCACGACATATTGGATTCAGGATGAACTTAGACAAAACGAATGTCATGTTCAAAAATCACGTTCTTCCGAGTTCGGTGTATATCGATGGTGTTACTCTCGAAGTTATAGAAGAATATGTCTACCTCGGACACATATTGAAGTTGGGAAGACACAGCTTTAAGAAAGAAGCCGATAGGAGGATTCAGTTGAGCTGGGCAACATTTAGGCAGGTAGACCATAATCTCACGTTGCCGAGTTTAAAGATAAAGTCTTTAACCATTGCGTGCTCCCGTAATGACCTACGGGTCAAAAACGTGGCCTCAGACTATCGGACTGGTCCATAAGTTTGCAGTAGCTCAACGCGCTATGCTCGGAGTCTCTCTGTCGGATAAGATTCGTAATTAATTAATTCGAGAGAGCATAAAAGTTACCGACATAATATAGCTCGTTGGAGTGGCAGTGGGCCGGTCACGTGGTCCGAAGAACGGATGGCCGATGGGCCCATAAGGTTCTAGGGTGGAGGCCACGTTTAGAAAAACGTAGTGTTGGACGACCCTCGACCAGGTGGGATTGCGATCTCCGTGCAGTAGCCGGTTCAAGTTCGCAGCGTGTAGCAGGGTATCGGCCGTCTTAGCGTTCATTTAAAAAGGCCATTATCCAGCAGTGGACTGATAGAGGCTCATTATGATGATGATGATACATTATCTATAAATATTTTAAAACAAAATTCCCGGCCGCGTCTGTCTATTCACGGTAAACTGAAATACTTATACAGCGATTTTCCCTAATCGATAGAATAATTTTTCCGATTGCTATAGGTTTTTGTTTAATTTTTGTGTACATTTGCGTGAATTATATTTGTATCTGTCATAGATGTTGGAAATAAATTAAGTCTTCTAATAGCCTCAAATGACAACGCTGCTTAAAGTCTGGGAAATAACAAAATAATGTACGGTGGAATATTTTATCTATATTTCCAGATTAAAGTCCACGATAGTATGTATCCCTGTAAAAAGGGACCTATCTCCTCCTACCTCTACCTGACTTAGTAGTATGAGGCCTCAGGTCTGGGAGGTTGAAGGTTCCTCCTGAATCAACTTCGATTACAACTACAGAGACAATGTTGTGTTATTAACTTCGGTGTGGCTTGTTATCGCTAAAAATATTTGGTAAAAAGGTATCAACATAATAGGTAGCATTGTAACGAGCGATTACCTACCTACTTAGTTGTATCAGGCACATTGTCGACTTTATAATAATTTCTTTCCAAATACGTACCATAGACTTAAATCGTATCTTAAGGATTGTCTATAACGTATAATAATGAAAGCTTTGTCCTTCCCTTACTACTCCAAAATTACGTCGTTAAGTTACGTCCTAAAGATGAAGCAAATATATTTACAAAAATAATAAAAGCACGAATTTCGTAAAAAGACAATAACGCTTTACAGAAAGGATCTCATTACTTAATATCATTTTTAAATTTGTCACCGTTGTTCTAAAATGGGTTATGAGTGTGTAGGGTGATAAATTTTTTATATTAAAAAAAATTTACACCAGAATATTTATAACGACTTCTACATTTTTAAATATAGCGTTTGTATCGATTTAAGTAAAAAAAAATTACAGCTTTTACGTAGCTATAAATTAGTGTCTATCAATTTGTCTTTTGCCGGCAGTTGTAAAAGTAATAGACTTGAAAGAGTAAGTCTAATTAACCACAAAGGAATGAAGTCAAGTTAATGAAGGGTAAATTCATGTATTTTGCAAATATTTTTTTTAGCGTTCGCAATAAAAATTTTAAAGGAAAAAGAATTGAATTTAGACTATCAGAACACAAGAATTGATTAACAAACATAAATAACAAAGTGCAAATCATAGTCAATCATATATCAAGCTGCGTTATAACGTTGAAAAATAATAAGGATTTACAAATATCTGTATTAATTAGGGATTTTGTGAGTGTAATATTCTTCTGCAAGAACCTGCAACCAATACCAAAACCCAAACTTAAGCAGCTAGACATCTGACAGTGTGTGCTTAAATTGGGCTATTAGTTATTTCATATATTACAATAAAATATCTTGACTTTATATTAAAGATAAATGTGATCCACAAACTCCTCGACCAACAAACAAGCCTCGTTAATAAAGAAAGTAAGTCATTTATTTATGTCAGGAATATTTAAGTCTTAGAATGGACCTGTTCGCGCGTATTTCTATGTCGCCTATCACAGCCGCAAATTGGTTACGCAATAATCTTCCTTCCTTGTCTTATTATAACGCTCCTTTCGCCTGCCTTCCTTTTTTCCTTTAATTTTCCCTCATCCCGCGAATGGAGGACGGTGCAAGGAGAATACTTCGTGTCGCGGACGGAGTTCCGCAGTCAACAATTGTCTTCGGGAGTTACTACGCAGCGCATCATATTTTACAGTCACGCGACGCGAATGGCCAACGCTCCGATCTAATAGTTTTAAGTTTACCGCGAACCCCAACTGCATCACCGAAGACGCCTGCAGCAGTGCCGCCATCATACGAGGTATTTATCCTTATTTTATCGCATTTCCAATCCGGCTTCATGACCACGTTATCCGAGCCAGATTACGCACGTGGTCCTTCGAACCGCATCCGCGCTTCTGGTCCTTAAATAGGATCTATCATATCGCCGCCACTCGAGCTATTTGGTCCAATCAAATTGGCTGGCGAAACTTGAGTGATCACACGCCCATGCAACCATAAATTTTGGTCCATACGAGCCAGACAGATCAGTTACCTATCCTATATAGTCCTTCTAAAATATCGTGGATTGCGTAACTAATATTTGTAATTTTCAAATACTTCTAATTGCGACAATATGTATATTATATAACCTGACCACGTGGTCATATAATACACGCACATGTAGATACTTGTTTCAAAGTTATTTCAATATTGTTGGAGTTTATTTTTTAAATATTTAATAATTTATTTCACCTAACGTTTATCAGCACCGCATTCATCTATTGTTAGGACCTATCCATATACTTTAGTAGGCCTAGGAAATAAACGCATTATCTTTAAATCGCTATATATAATAAGTCGCTCTTATATTTATGCATATAATTGCATCATTTAGCCATTCACGTCATGTCGCATTCAACTTGGTAGTTTTATCTACTTCAATAACCGCTCTTACGCTTACGCATACCAACTCATTTACGCCTACCGCTGTACTGCAGTTTTATATATTAATAATTTTACTTTCATTTCGCTCTTGTACGCGGATATATTCAAGATGCTACCTAAAGAGACGCACCTATTTCTAAACCTGACGCTAATCGATTAACTATTTTAACCGCTTTATATACGTGCCTAAAGAATATTTATAATAAAGCACAATGCGCTTTTAACAATAACGAAAGTAAAGCTATATTTCTCAGCATCGTTCAAACATTAGAAGACATGAGAAATCAATTTAGTACTATTTTAGATAATTATAACGCTTTATTAATCACTGTTGATCTAATCGCTAAAATAGATTACTGTATTCTTTCCGATTTCGAAGAAATGTATTCGTATATTTTACGCATTATTTCATTGTGCAATGAATCAAAACCCACTTCAAAAGATAAACAAATGTCTCACGAGCATCTCGGTTACCGCCAATTGAAATTGCATCGTTTGACGGTGACATCCGACAATGGCCCTTATTCTACATAAGTTTTAAGTCTAACGTGCATAACAACGACTCGCTAAGCAATGACGACAAATTGTATTACCTTTTAGGCAAATTAACTGGAAACGCTTCAATGTTATTGCTGGTATTACACCATGTCCAGAAAATTCATCATCGGCCGCATAATAGAGTCTCGCCAGGCGCATCTCGCTCGCAACCAAAACAACAAGTACACAATACCTTCATAACGCGCGATATTGTTTATTCTGATAGTGAAGACTTTGTAGTACGTATTTAAATAAACGTAGTAATGTAAGAAAAATTACCACGTTCATTTAAATACGTGTTCTTTATTAGATCCATGTCCGCAAAGGACAAGTTGGAATGTATTAAGAAAAATAATGGATGTGGGAATTGCCTTAGTTTAATACATACTGTTCATATTCAATACATATTGTAAATCATTTCATAATTATAAAACTTGTGACAAACGTCATCATATGTTTTTGTATTTTGATAATAATTCTGATTGCGTAACTCAGCCGCAAAATGAAAATATTTCATGTTCTAAGGACGAACCAAGAAATGAATCTCAATCTTTTACTTCTGTGATGTCGTTAAAGCCAGTGTGTCAAGTTAGACATGAGTCACCATTTATGACCGTGCTTGTTTCTACCGCGCAAGTTTATTTAAACAATAGCAATGGTATTTTTGTACCCGTACGTTCACTAATAGATAACGGTTCGCAAAATAATATAATAACCATCGCGTGCTGTAAACAACTTAATTTGAATGTTATTCCGCTTTCAAATTCCTCTATTAAGGGTATCGGATTAGCGTCGCGTCCCGTTATGGGCTACGTTAATATACAAATACAATCAAAAAGTAAACAATATAAATACAATATAAACGCGTTAATTGTTGATCGCATTACTGATACGTTGCCTTTAGAGAACATTGACTGAGAGTATTGCGACACTTAGTTAATATTCCGCTAGCTGATCCGCATTGGCACGAGCCAAGTGAAGTTAACTTATTGTTACGAGCTTCATTGTTTCTATATTTGCTTTTAGATGATATATAGTAATTATAACAGCAGCCACTTTTTCCTTTTTTTCCATTTTTTTCCAACAATGACTTCTTCGTAGCTTGACCAAAGCTTCTTTTATGCCCCGGTGGCATGTTTTTCTTTGGAGATATTGCAAAACTATTTATCTTTGCTCACTTTCATTATCCACATGCACGACTCGTTCTGTACATTCATATAGTCGCATCATTTCCTTTTTAAATAATGCTAGAACTAACTTGCTTAACTGTTTTCGATGTTCTTCTTCTTCAAAATAAATAAAATATCTAATTTTTGGTCTAATGTATTCTTTCAAGAAGTTTCTTATTAATTCAGTGTTGCTTATTGGCCAAAATACTTTTAAAATTTTATGTTTTTCTCTCGATAGGTCTCTTACGTTCATCTCATTTTTAACCACGAAAATACAAGTATTTGGTTTGGTTTGTTATCTATGGCTTCGTGCAAGATAGGAATGCCTGTGCCTTCTAAACTAGCGGCTGAGAGTACGATTTGCTGCTTACGGATTGGACATAAATGGGTTCTTCAATAGGAAGGCCCAAGATTGATGTTGTCCTTTCTGATGAACTATCAGAAATCGTAATGGGTGACATAGTGCTGTTATTATCTGAGTCAATAAGGGACAATTCTTACTTTATATTTTGAGATGTTTTCTTATGTTCCTTTTTTTCTAAATTTACAATCATGGAGTCTCCATCCTCGTTATCCGAATATAAAGCATTAATTTTTATCCTGCTGAGTGCATCGGCGTTGTTATTTGTTTACCATTTTTATATATGATTTCGAAGTCAAAATCTTGTAATCTCAATTTTAATATCAAATAATGGCAATGGGGAAATTCGGTTTTGAACCCGTTAGTTGATGTTGGTGTTGGTTTTGTGTTACTGCAAATTGTGGACGATAGCCCAGCTGTGGGTTAATGCCAAATTGCGGTCGATATCCTTGCTGTGGATTAGATCCAAATTGCGGCATGCGATTTCCAAATTGATTTTGGTTGCCAATGTGTGCGATATCCTAATAGAGGTCGATGACCAATGTTCTGTAGCATGGTTCGTGCAGGCATTTTATATGGCTGTGGCAGGAAATTAACTTTGCTGCATGTTCTGAGGGTATATAGGATGTTTTAAATCCACTTTGCGTTGGTCCTATACCAAATTTAAATTCATGCCCTTGGGGTGTAGGAACCATCGGTGTTGAGGAAGTTCCGGTATTATACATTTTATTTCTCATGTTGTATTGGTTGACCTTGAAGATAAGGAGTGACCTACTGTCTGTATCCTATTGCAAAAGTCTAAATAGCTTTCGCTCGGTTTTACTTTCATTGATACTAATTCAATATTTATGCATTGCTCTGTTCTAGGTCCCCAAAATGTTGTATTAGTAAAGTTCTAAGATCTGACCAAGAAGAAATGGTCACGTTCTGATAACAAGGCGGCAGCTTCGTCCTTTAAACGACTTGTTATCGAATGGTACACGTATAAATTTTTTCGCGACCTCAATAATTATTAACAATACTCTCTAAACTATATTGTTTTATTAATATTATTATATTTAAGAATATAAAAAATATTTTGTTTTACAAGTGTGACTAAAATATTACAATTAATATTTGAAAATGTTAAAACATAATAATTATTTAACCACAATACTAAAATATTACAATCTTTGCTTAGAATTAGATAAGAGCGTATTGATATCGATAACATAGGTATTGATCGGTCAAGGCATACAGTTATATGAGGCTTTACGAACGTTATATTTAAATAGATGAAATCACTTTTTAGTAGACATGTGTACCGCGATAATGCAATTATTAAAATCCTGGGATGTCCATTTATTAACGATTATATCGAGGGATATATTTTAACAACAAATATGAATCTAGATCAAATCAAATCAGCAGGAACAAGTTGATAAATTACCGTAATAACACAAGTATTGAACGGTCAAGGCATACTGTTATATGGGCTTATACGGAGCGCTATATTTAAATAGCAGAAATGACTCGTAATCGAAACAAATCGGCATGTTTGAGTAGACAGTGTACCGCGATAACGCAATTATTAAAATCCTGGGATGTCCATTTATGAACGATTATATCGAGGGATATATTTAAACAACAGATATGAATCTTGATCAAAACAAATCGGCAAGTACAAGTTGATAATTTACCGCAATAACACAAGTATTGAACGGTCAACGCAAAATGTTATATGGGCTTATACGGAGCGCTATATTTAAATAGCAGAAATGACTCGTAATCGAAACAAATCGGCATGTTTGAGTAGACAGTGTACCGCGATAACGCAATTATTAAAATCCTGGGATGTCTATTTATGAGCGATTATATCGAGGGATATATTTTAACATCAGAGTATGAATCTGAGAATCTGAGAAAGGAATATATAATCCACGCTACAAGAGTTCAGCCACTAGTTAAAACACGTAACCGGCCTAAGTCAATAAATATCAAGTTTAGAAGTCGATTTGAAAAGGATAACATCTTAGCAGGTATACGTAAATAGAAGTTGACCACTCTAGACATTTCAATGCCCGGCGAAGTGAAGCGCATATTTGTTAACGAACACTTGACGTGTGAGGTAACAAACATTTGTTTAAAACTTGTCGCGAAATTGCATCATCTAAAGGATTTAAGTACTGTTGGACAAAACTGTCGTATTTTTATGAGAAGAAACAACAATTCACCTGTGTTGCATATAAAAAACGAATTAGATTTAAAGAAACTATAGACTTAGATTGTTTAGTTTTGTTTTATGTATATATTTTATTTTATTTAAATTTCATTTTATCATTTTGTGGAATAATATATATAAGAATTCGAGGGTCTTCATATAAACTTACATGATAAAACTCAAACTAGTCCGCCATATGCTAACATTACATTTATATGTCACTATGCTGACCCGGCGAACTTTGTTCCGCCTTAATGTCAATAAATAAGCAGTTTTTATTATACAAAAAAAAATTCTACATTAATCATTCATAATTATTTCTGTATTTTAGTACATAGGTTGCTCTTCATTTAAGTAACTTGTGATACACGACATTTTTTGTTTTATTATCATGCGCAAAAACAAATAACGCAGATGGTCTTCCGACCCGTGAACATGCCACGTATAATTGACCATGAATGTTCTAGATTTAAACCACAAACTTTTAAGGATTGGCCTTGTGATTTGTCGATGGTCATGGCAAATGCAAGACGTATTGGAAATTGAAGTCTTTTAAATTCAAACGGCATATCGGTTGGGATCATCGGTATCTTGGGAATGAGAACTTCCTCACCTTTAAATTTTCCTATCATTATCGTAGCGTACAATTACATTGTTCATCAATTTTCTAACCACCAAACGCGTACCGTTGCACAGTTTTGGTTGGTTTGTTTCGAAACATAATTACTACGGAGCCAACCTTTAGGCGTAAATTGTGCGGTGGTAAGCCAGGCACGTCCAAAGAATTTAAAAATTCTATTGGATAGTTTGTGGCTTCAACTTCTTTTGTAACGGAGTCAATAGATTTGAATGAATGCATTGTTCCAATGATCTTATTTTGAATTATGTAGTTCAGGTCATCTACATCTTTATTCTTAGCTGCTAAAATTGCTCGCTCACTCAACCATTCATTACTTTTGTAGTTAGAAATAATTTCTGGAAATACATTGTTGATAAACTCGTCTTTTGATGAGACAAAATTACAGAAATTATTTGAAAATGATATTAATTCGCTCAATTCATCGACAGGTACTTGACCATTACTGATAGTTAGCAATTACTCCGAGAAATGTTCAGCAGATGTATCATTAAGCAATGTAACTCTCATGTTTGTTGTCAGTTGCAGTTTCTTCACATGGCGCCATAAATTTGATGATTTGAGGCAAGAGTTTATTTCGTCGGCAGCCGTAGATCTTGGAATTACTGGTAGTATTTGGCGGAAATCGCCAGAAAGTAAAATCATTGCTCCTCCAAAAGATCTCGAGTCATCGCGTAAATCTTTTAATGTTCGGTTAAATGCTTCTAATGCACGTTTATGCGCTATGCTATATTACACGTTGTGTATGTGTTTGCAATATTACACGTTGGTTCTTCAATAGTTTGAAGATTTAACGGTGATTTTAATGCTGAATGAGCCGTACAGCATTCTTCAAGCAATGTCTGCTATTCCAGGAGAAGCAACTGCAACCGCTATGTTAGATCTCGCCCGAACAGTTGCTAAAACTAATGAAATGAGGAATGTCTTGCAGAGTTCC
The DNA here is from genome assembly GCA_029286875.1 of Lamproptera curius. Classification (NCBI taxonomy): domain Eukaryota; kingdom Metazoa; phylum Arthropoda; class Insecta; order Lepidoptera; family Papilionidae; genus Lamproptera; species Lamproptera curius. The sequence continues at coordinate 95,575 of JAGSMT010000442.1, forward strand.
ACCAGGGGCATCTAGGAAATATAAACCACCATTTTCATCATCATAAAATTATCATAAGTTTCCTTTTGTTGGTAATTCGACAGGGTACATTCGTTTGAACTACTAAATCTAATTCCTAGTGATCATATTCACGTTCCCGATCCAATTCTCGATTAACTGCGTCATTCATTTCACGATATGGTGCTGGCATTCTAACCTGATTAATAAATTACCGCACATGAGTGAACACATATCCTCGATCAAAAGTAAAGCGCGATTATGTATCTCTCATTCATCTCAATATCGTGATTTCTGGAACTGACACGAATTTGACGTAAAATATCTTCTGACATATTATCCTTGTACTTGTGCCAAAGGGTTTGATGGAAAACATGTCGAAATTATGATAGCGAATAATGTGCGTATTTGACTTGTAGATGCAGAGATAATGGCTTCAACGATTGTCGTATCCCTAAATGCAGCACGATATGTAGGGAATATTACACCATTAACAGTCCGTAGTGACTCAAATGACGTTGACCCACACTCATTTACCAGCAACAACCGCAAATAGAAACATTCATCATTATTTGGATGAACTGTATACATACGACCAAGATCATCAGTAGAACGCACATCTGGATACACAGGAACGGCATCGCCTTGCTTCCGTCTTTGAAAATTCTTGGATGAAGCATTCCAAGTATAATAACGTGGCATCTCCGAGTAAAAACTGGTCAATGTAGTTGCTGGAGGTGTTTCAGCACGTTGCGTAGTATTCGAAGTCGTGAAATATACTTGTTGAACGTTCTCCAGATGCACCACCAAATGCGTAACAGTAGGATGACGTTCGTGAATGGTAAATACGAATATACGCCAAATCGCTTCATTACAGTTCACATAACGACCAACTTAATAGCGTGAAATTTCATCGTTGGTATTCGAGGATTTCAATCCAAAAACCGCCATATCACTGCCTTTTGTGACATATTTGCAAATATATTTTATGGACTTAACTAAATTGTAGTATTCAACGTTGCAAAGTGTCTTGAACGATTTAGAAATAAGTGGCGAATATGGAACAATCCAACTGTTGTCGACAACGAAATCCATTCTTTTCACTTTCGTTGTGACAGTTAGACCGTTGTCATCTGGTGATCGACGCCGACACAGTGGATACCCATCGTTGCCAGTGACCGTCTCCGCCGTTAATTTCCGTGGATCTCGTTTAGAGCACTTTCCATCGCCCATGCAAGGTGATTGGGGATTGATGGCACCACACGGTCCATGAATCATATTAGTAGTAACACCATCATGTGGTCGGGATCGACTTCATGATCAGGAATCTCGGCACATATGATATCATCTATTTGGTCAGGCTGAATTCTTTCCACTAAGCAAATAAGAATGTGTGCGTGCGGCAGGCCTCGCTTTTGCCATTCGATTGAATACATCCAGCATCGAGTATCTCCAAAGACGCGTTGTTTAACAATAAAATTCATCAGGGACCGAATTTTTTGCCTGAATATACGTGCTGTGACGTCGTGTCTATCATTTGATGTTTGTCCGGGAAGCAGAAATTGAGTAATTTCTATCCATTTTGGATACAGGTAAAAGTAATAAAGAGATCTGGCCGGCCGTAATGACGAACATATGTCATTGCATCTTGTGCATATTCATGCATATGACGTGGGCTACCAATGTACGTCGCCGGCAGAATAGTTAATCGACCAATATTAGCTGCATTTCCTTCAGTACTAACTGCATCACGTAAATGGATGTACTCCTCAGAACGCAGTTTGGCTTGGTTCAACCTCATAAATGTTAAACGTTCCGTTTTTTTTTGTTCATACATGTCAACGCAATACTGCTGAAACAATCGACGAAACCGCAGCAAATAGTTGTCAGCATTTTGACGAATCATCAAACGATATGCATAATAATTCATTGAGCTAACTTTCTTTGTAGTTTCTTCACCTGAAATTAAAAATTTGATAATTAACCATTTCAAAGGCAAATAATACAGACATTAACCATTATTAACATACTGATACTTTACCATTCAATGGATTTATCATTTTAATATAAAAATAATATCCATGTTCTCCTTGCCAAAACATCAGTGGGTATTGCAATGTGTCATATGATCGATGAGTTTCAGATATTTGTTGCAGTTGCCCAGTATCGCGACGTGTAAGCACAATATCGCGTTTTTCCAATTGTTCACAAACAATCAGGATGGCAACTTCGTCTACTGTTGGAGCATTAAATGTGCGTTCGTGTGTTCCAGATGGTCGTTTATCTGCTTTGATGACAACTTTATAGTCATCATTTGGCATGCGCTCCAAAGCACTCTTAAAGAACCTCACCAACGCAAGATGTTCATGAAGCAGACACTGCAAGTCTTGAAGAATTGCTCACTTCATTCCTGCATTGATCCCTAGGCGTCGATCAAGTTGTTCTTCCATGTTGCCCATGAAATATATTTGTAAAAATTTATTCTGTGTATCTTCGAAAGGTAGTAATGATCCAATTCGATGGTGAATCTGTCCTTGTATCTACAAAATAAAAATCAGACAGTATTAACTGGGTTATAAACACTTTTCCTGTGGGAGAGTAGAGTTCAGTATTAGCAAAATAATACATACCAATAGATAAAGTAAACTATTCTTTAACTACATTCTATGTGGGTACAAAAATAAATACCTTAAATGTCGATTAAATCCTCCTTCTTCTATAATGTCTGCCCCAAATGACGTCATTTGGAAACAACTATTGTGTTTTCAGTATTTGCAAGAAAGTGGCGTGATCTTGTGTTTCGCCACAAAGCAATGAATACAATGGCTCATGTGGCGGAGTCCAACACTGGCAATTTCACTTACCATTAAGGCAGTATAATCCAGGCGTTTCTCCGGAAAAACTTTAATGCACCACAATACTCGCAAACAACGTCCATTTGCCCAATGCAAACGCTAGGATGCAAGCTGTAATCATTGCTGCAATCGTATCGAAACGCTACTCGATTCAAATCAGCTAAATATCTTGTTCTGCGTCGCAAATTATCTATTTGTTAACTTCTGTTGTTCGCTCGACAATTCTGCATTGCCGACCGAGCTGTTTCACGGGCTGCTTCACTTTGCTCTCGTGATTGAGAAGCACTAAGTCGAGCCATACTATCGCGGCGCTGTTCACGTGCAGTTTCTTGTTCTTCTTCAGTCCTTTTATTTGCAGTATTTTGTATTCTTCTAGCATTACGGCTTTGTCGGGAAAGATTTGATGGTCTTGGTCGCGGCATTATTAATTAAACTTCACTTCCTTAAACTCCTTGTTAATTATTTATTTAATAGAAATAATTTTAATATTGATTTCTTACAAATATATAGAATATAATAAAATATATAAAATAATAAAACAAATATTCTAACAAATTGTCATCCATACGTCATTACATAGGTGTCATTTGCGTTTTCTTATTCAAGTCTGATTCTTTTTGTTATACTACGTTTTATAATGACTGACGTATCATATCAAGTCACATGGGAACGCTGTCGAACGGGATAAAAGTATCCTATGTCCGTCTCCTGGCTCTAAGCTACCTCCTAACAATTTTCAGCCAAATCTGTTCTGCTGTTCTTGAGTTATAAGTGGTGTAACTAACACAACTTTCTTTTATATATATAGAAGATTAGGACGATTTTTAAAGTTTGAACATTATATTGCCTGACACCTACAGACACCTACTTTTTTTGTTGACAATGAAAACATAACATTTGGATAGTTTTTATTACGTTTTGTTTCGTGTACGTTAAAAATTAATATATTTGAAAATATGCTTTTGCAAGTTAAAATATATTTAGTGACTACAGTGTACTTATTTGGTGCATTGTTTATAATTCTATTTCCTCCCCGAAACTATATCATGTAAGTGGATGAAATAGATGTTAAGATGTTTAAGCATTTCATGGCTTTACAATGAAAGGGTCTTTCTGATTTGAATATAGTTCAACCTACATTCTCAATTCAGACTAAAACATGTTTTTTTTTTTACTGAATGAAGTGTCTAGACGTGTAAATTCCTAAATTCAACGTAATACGTCACAGCGCTGGTCACTGTAATAACGTTAGTGGATACTATACTGGCTATGGTGCCCATCAAACCGGAGCACGATGTAGTATACATAGCAGAGCTTTTTGACAGAAATTGGCAACCTACTGTTCGTCCGCAATTCGGAATGAAATTCCGGATCAAAGGAAGCACCAATATCCATATATAATTTCTTGTAATTAAAAAAAAACTAGTATACAAGATTTTATTAAACTACTTACGAATTACAATTCTTTAAGAAGTTGTTATATATTGTGCTTAAGTAGTTTATAATATACTTAACATTACAGACACATAACAGCATCATTTATATGTATTGATTTAAGGTGTGGCGCTAAAATGCGCAAGGTTCGGAGCGTCGGTGAAAAGTTGAGGTTCTCGAAGTATGTCGACTACCATACCCTAGTAGAGTTTGTGGAAAACCTGGGCCGAGAGAATTCAGATGTCGTGAACGTAGTTAACTTAACGCCGCGTACTGCAAACAATAGAAGTATACCTGCGCTTGAACTTCACAGTGATAAACAGAGTAGTAAACCTGGAATACTAATCATTGGAAGTAAGTTATCCAATTTGTATAAAACACAGCTATTTATACTTTATCAGAGACTAATTAAACTTGAAATTAATGTTAACATTGTAGCGAAATGGCATCATACAATAGCGTAATCATTGATGTTGATGAATTGTTACTGAAATTTCAATCATTGACTGATAACTACTTAAATAAACCACATATGTGTACATATATATGTACACTGTACCTATCAATTCCAAGCATAATTTAATTATTATATATTTATTTATTTTTATTTATTTATTTATTTAGACACACCAACAGCAATACACACAAAATATTCAACATTACAATTACCGAATAATAGATTAGGTAACAGGTATGTACGCCAGTTACAGGCATGTACAGCGATCTCTTATTACACATTATGACATGTTACAATAATTTTGCAAACAACGAACAATAGTCTTAACCTTAGCTTAATTGTTAAAAATACGACATAAAAAAAGAACAACTTAAAGAGAAAAAACGAAACATGAGTTAATTATTACAGTCTCTGATCAATTACGAACAAAGAAACTTGAGTACTAGTTTGTTTTTTAAAACAGGACACGTGTCGTAAAAAATGTCGATGCCGTCTATTAATGCACATATTTGGTTATATTCGCTACAAATCTTTGATAAGGGGGAATATTTAAGGAGGTTTGTTCTTCTTGCGGGAATATGGAAAATTTTAGTGATAGGATGCCGTGGGTGCTGGTAAGGAATGCTAAAGTTGCTTTTCTGAAGTATGTGGTTACAATCTATGCTTCCAGAAATTAATTTTTAGGAACATGATATTAATTATTCTGCGTCGATTGCTAAGCGATAATAATTTAAAATGTTTAAGACGCAGATCGTATGTAGCACTGGTAAGAAATGCTAGAAGAATTAAATGCCAGTGCCTAGTGAATGCACGCTGTACGCTTTCAATACGTTGCGAATGAGTAGTGCAATGGGGACCCCAAACTACTGATGCGAACTCAGTTGACTTGAACCAGCGAGTTGTATAATATAATTTTAGTGTTTGAGGAAGTAAACCCCTTAGTATTTCTTTTTAAAAAACCGAGCATTTTAGCAGCTTTATTAACAATTGAATTGATGTGTGATTTGAACGTTAGCCTGTTATCCATTATCACACCCAAATCTCGAATTTCATTGACTTGCTGCAAAATTTCACCATTTAATATATAACAGGATGTCATAGGATTTCGTTTTTTAGAGAATTTTATGTAATAGGACTTTTTTGTATTTATTGTCATTCCATTTAAATTACACCATTTTTTTATTTTATCTAAATCGCACTGCATAAATTCTGAGTCTGTTGCTAAAGTAACTGTTCTGTATATTTTTAAATCATCGGCAAAGAGACATAATTGACTGTTGCGTATTTCTAAGGTTATATCATTTATAAAGGCCGAAAACAATACAGGGCCAAGATGCGAGCCTTGTGGTACGCCTGAAATAGCTATGTACTCCTGTGATTTATGACCATTCACCACCACAAACTGGAGTCTTTTTGCAAGATATGAACGAAACCATTCCAATAGCCCATCAATCCCAAATCCTCGTAATTTGTTTATTTAAACGAGTATGACAGACTTTATCAAAGGCACTAGAGAAGTCCATATAAATAGTTTCTACTTCCAGTCCTCTATCAACTTGTAAGACGTAACGGCACTGGTAAGACGTAAATGAGACTAAATTAGTTTCAACGGAGTGACCTTTTCTAAACCCATGTTGATGTTCAGAGATAAAGTTATGCAGATACTGTGTAATAAAAGGACATACAAGTGACTCGAAAAGCTTTGGAATGCATGAAAGTATGGAAATTGGTCTATAGTTACTAACGTTGCTTGTGGAGCCTTTTTTAAAAACTGGGACCACTTTAGAGCTTTTCCATATGTCTGGAAATACACCATCATTTAAGGATCTGTTGAAGATAATTGACAAGGGTAAAGCCAAAGCAGAGCCACAACGTTTAACGAAAACCGGAGGAATATTGTCTGGTCCAGCCCCTTTATACATGTCTAACTTTTTGATTGAGCGTTGGATGTCACGTTCCGATATGTTAATACGACTCAATGGGGTGGTATTAAACGAGAAATCTACACTAACCGTTAGGGAATCTCTATTAAATACTGATGAAAACAGGTTGCGAACATCTGTGCGATTTGCGGTCCAGTAGATGCGATCTGGTCACCCTGATACATAATTGCTGGTACAGTAGTTCTCCATTTCGTCTGTCTTTGATGAAGCGCCAAAAGCTTTTAGGATTTTTACAAATATTGACTTCAATTCTCTTCTTATATGCATAAAGACATTGTTTGCTCAATTTGAACACGCTCTCGAAGGAGCTCAAATTCTAATTGGTCACGAGGTTTTTATATTTTTAAATTTATGCCTTGCCTTTTTTTTCTCAGAAATGACTTTTATTAGAGAGATGGTGAACCATGGGGAAATTTTGCAGACACAGGCTTGGTTCGTGGAGTAAATAAATATAATATAGCCGTTAAATAAGATAATAAGATAATTATTAACGATAGCCGTGTAAATAAGATGATAAAATATGTCAGTCATTTCATTTACATTTTGACACCCCTCTAGCTTTGCATTCCAATTAATATTTAACAAATATGATAAAATTTGACTATAGTCTGCTCGAAAGTAGTTGTATCGGGGTCGTAATATAGGTTTAAGGAAATGAGGACTATATTGCAGTAACGAAACTAATAAAGGAGGGTGCCTTTGGTCAATTTTGCTCAATACATTATTGGATTTAGCAACCTTTAATTCATCGAAATCAGTAAGAACCAGATCCAATATTTTACCATCTACATTATTCACATTATTAAATTGTGATAAATTATTAATTGACATGAAATCAATCAGAGAAAGTCCCAATTTAGATCCATAATTCATTGCACTACATGGAGAGCTATCCGACTTTTGAGACCAACCAATATGACTCAAATTAAAATCTCCCAAAATTATCACTCGGTCTGATTGCTCTATAACGTTTGTACAGGTTTCCATAAAGCTATATAAGTGCTCCAAGGAAACAGGAAGGGGAAGGTAAACAGCGCAAATGGAAACTTTCTTTATCAAGTTGTTACTTTTGATTTCGATCGACACCCAGAGATCTTCAGCAGTACTTTCCATCCTAATTGCCTATAAGATGGGATATTTTTAGATATTGCAATCAAAACACCCCCTCCATCTTTCTTAAAACTAGTCGAACACGATCGATCTTTCCTAAATACAACATAACGATTGTCCATGAATTCACTACTTAAAACATTACAATTTAACCATGTTTCGGTGAACACTATTACATCAAATTCATTAACAGAGACATTCCTAAGTACATCTTCTGTCTTGGTTCTCAAACCACGTACGTTTTGATAATATATATTTACAGACATGTTTTAAAAAGCAATGTACGCGTATTATAATCAGTTGATCAAATTTATTTAATTACACTAGGCAATTAATTTTAAGCTTTTTTTATAGTGAAAGGTCATTCGTTTCAATTTTGCAGTTACTTCTTTAGTTTCAAAACACTGATGTAATACATTATGTAATTAATTTCTAATGTAATACATTAATATGGAACTCCATGTATCGTTTTTGGTTTTTATATGTGTAATGTAATTCAAAGATATTTTATTAACACAATGTGCCGGATGTAACAAAATATAGCCCGATTTTAATTATGATTACATAAAATGATTGAGTTATTTTCATCCGTTACAAAATAAAGTCTATTGCCGTAGTACGATGTAACAGTTAAAATTAATTATTTTAGCAAAATCT